>PVJC01016817.1:0-33277 GCA_004026665.1 Murina feae | reverse complement strand
CCCCACACCCCCCCCCCCCCCCCCCCCCCCCCCCCCGCCGCCCCAACTGCCTATAGACCCACTATAAAACCTTTGTTCTGTTGAAACACGCCCTCTCTCTCTGCATATCGCTGCTGCTCCAGTGGGTGTGTGACTGAGCTCAAGCTAGCTCAAATAAAGGCTCTTTGCTTTTGCATCAGACTCGGCTCCTTGGTGGTCTTTGGGGATTTCAAAATCTGGGCATAACAAGATAAGGGAAATGACCAAAAATGTCACTGTCCTGGGAGTCCCCTCCACAAGCAGCACACTTTGACCCACTACATACAGCCAACCCTGGCTTATTCCCTTGTTAGAATTTCTATTACCAGAGATTTTCTCAAACTTTTCTGCCTTTTCTTTCTCTTACCCGAGGTTTGGGGTAGAGGAACACTAAGTTCTTTGGATCCTGACCAGGTTAGTTGATCTGCCATTCTTGGTGTCCCCTACCACAGATGGACCCAGCCATGCATGAGCAGAGGTTCCCTCATTTCCTCAATGCCTCCTTGGACCTGACCACTACAGACCTGATTTCGTCCAGCTCCTTGCAGTGGCCTTGTAGGGCCCAGAGGGGATTTGGGTCTTCAATAGAATGTTAGGGGAGCCAAGGAGGGAATGCCCTTGCCTGAGGAGCACAGCCTGCCTCTGGTGTTCACACTACACCATGTGCTGGCAAGCATTTAAGGCCAGATGGGAAATAAATCAAGGTGTTTTCCACACATTAGGGCATTAAATCACCAGACAGGATGGAGGACTGCAGGGTTTGGCTTTACAACAGTGCTCAAGGCCCATCAGCACTTTCTGCAGTGGTCTCCTGTGGTCCCCAGGACCTTTGAAATGCAAATACCTGGTTAAAAATTCTATTCTGGGTCATCTTTAAAAATACAGTTTCTGGAGGAAACTTGGCCATGTGTACAGATCAAGTGAACTCATTACAGCTTTGACTGCTAAAATGCTTGTTTTTATCTATACTGCAAAAATTCTGTAAGGTGGATTTGAAGCTATTATACCTTTGTTTTTGTTTTGTTGAAAATGTGCTTTGAAACTAAAAATGTTTAAAATATGTTCATGGGTGTCAATCTAAGAAATGCTGGTTGTTTGCTTTTCTTGGTTGTTAAGAATTAAGGATTCTAAAAATTATTAATTGGAAATTATATAATTTTGGTAATAAAAGGCATGGTGCAAGGAAATGCATTTTAAAAACTAATTATTCCCAAAAGTTATAAAAAGGATTATAAAAATTATAAAAAGTTTATGAGGGAAAATGTTTTTAAAAAGTTATAACAAAGCCACACAATGTAAGCAGTTTGCAGCCAGCTTGTAACTAACAAACAATTATCTTCCCCATGAAAGGATACAAAGCAAATGGTTAAAAATAAAAATCTCCCTACAGAAAGGGATGAAGGATAAACGAAAAACAATAATAATAAAAGACCATTTTGCTCCCTTGGCAAAAAGGCCTGCAGTCTCAAAGCTTGGCAAGGTAAAGTTGCCAAATACTTCTCATAATTTCTGAAAAGACTGCAACAAAATAATAGGAAATCTTAGAAATTAATTTATACCAGGAGAACAATTTTTAAGACATAAAGACAGAAGGGTGTATAATGCCTTGGAACCCCACCCAGTCTTCTCTTCAAATTGGCTGGGGGCCCCATCTATGCTTCATGAGCCAAATGAATGGATTTATTTGCTTTGCTTTTAAAGAGATACATACTTTAATTGCTTTGGTTGATTAGCTTTTCAAAGTACAGTCAAGGTCTCTCATATAAATTCATTTATATAAAAAACCAAAATTCAGGTTTGTGACTTTTGTTAAAAGTATTCTTACTTTTTAAACTTTATTTTTCTAATATGAGGAAACGAAACAATTTGGTAAATTGTATATTTTTGTCCCTACCTAATCCCTCCAATTTGGCAGTCCATAATAAATAGGTCATAGCAATGCGTTTCTTTGCATGGGTTCAATAAGACCAGTTTCCAATAATAGTTTTATTAAACAAAACTTTTGCTGGGTGTCATGTCTGAAAGAGACATGCCTGGACTCTGGATGTCACCAGAAAACTTGAAGCTAATATGAGCACCTTAAAGAACAACCAGGTACCTCTCTTGTTCACGTGGTTCATGGCAATCTTTCCAGGTAAGGAATGAAGGTTGTTTTCTTGAGAAGTGGCATGAAAAAGAGCTCAAGATACCCTTCGGAACCTATAAAACTTAAGGACTGAAATCTGAATCTGCAGGTATTGCAGGCAAGCCTGATGGCAGCTGGGTGGTTCGGCTTCTTTGCCCTGAGGAGCTCATTAAGGCTCAATCATGAAATTCCAGAAAAGCATATTTTAAAAGAGATTATAAGGTCAATTATTGTTCTTGTTATGTTCATACAAACAGGCCAAACTGAAACTAAACTTAATCTAATACAATAAAAGAGTAACATGCAAATTGACTGTTACCACCAGCCAATCGGAGTGGCTGTATGCAAATTAACCCAGCCAAGATGGAGGCCAGCAGCCATGGAGCTAGAGCAAACCAAAAGTTTCTGTTGCAACTGCCTGCCTAGGCTGGCTGAGCCTCTGCTCACAGCCACGCCCACCAGTCAATCAGAGCAGCTATATGCAAATTAACCCAGCCAAGATGGAGGCCAACGGCCATGGAGCTAGAGCAAACCAAAGGCTTCTGTTGCAACTGCCTGCCTAGGCTGGCTGAGCCTCTGCTCACAGCCACACCCACCAGCCAATCAGAGCAGCTGTATGCAAATTAACCCAGCCAAGATGGAGGCTGGCAGGGTGGCTCTGCACTGGGAGCCTCCACGGCCGGCCAGCATATCTGTGCCAGGTGTGTCAGCTCAGTGGGGGGCGGGTCCAGTCTGGGGCTGCCCCGGGGTCACTGCCTGGCTCCACCCCCGGGGGCCTCCACCAGGCGTGTGGGAGAGTGGGTCCTCCACGGGGCTTGCAGGAGCAGCCATCCTGGGTCCACTGCCTGGCTCCGCCCCCCAGGAGCCTCCTCGGGGCATCCAGGAGCAGCTGTCCTGGGTCTGCTGCCTGGCTCCGGCCCCTGGGGGCCTCCCCGGGGCATGCGGGAGGGCAGGGGGCCTCTGCAGGGTGTGTAGGAGCAGTCTTCCCGGGTCTGCAGCCTGGCTCTGTCCCGAGGGCCTCCTCGGGGGCGTGCGGGAGCGTCTGCTGCACAGTGCGGAGAATCCGAAGCCAGTTCACTGCCCGGCTCCACCCCAGGTGTGTTTGCTCAACAGCAGGGCCCCACCGAGGGATCCTGCACCAGCGCCTGCCCCTGGTTTGCCACCCAACTCTGTGCCAGGTGTGTCCCCTCAGCGGTGGGGGCCCACCAGGCGTGTGTGATCGTGGGTCCTCTGGTGGGAAACGTCCAGGCCTGCACTCACCAGCCCTCCCATCCCCCAGTGCATGAACCCTGAAGGGGCTGTGGACAGCCTGAAAATGGCCCGCAGCCCCTCACCCAGGCTGGCCATGCATGCCAAGCAGGTGGACATCCCCCCCGAGGTGTCCCAGACTGCAAGAGGGCACAGGCCGGGCTGAGAAACCACCCCCCCCTCCGAGTGCACAAATTTTTGTGCACCGGGCTCCTAGTACAATAAATAAGTTGGTCTTTAATAAAAATGGGGGTAATTTGGGGGGCAAAAATTATATTTCAACAGACTCCATAATTGTCAGTTGATTCCAATGAATTGTTTCAAAGTTTTGTCTTATACCTATGAATTGAACTGAAGCCTACGTTTGTCTAGTTTTCTTAAATTTTTAGCTTTAACTCCCCAGACTAATACTTGCTTTTCTCCCATCCTTAGCCTTGGAATCATTAAATACTAAAACACCTTTTCTTTCACTAGATCACATGTCATAATTCTTGTTGTTCAGTTTGTCTCCACCAGGTTACAAGTCCTACTTGCACACAGAGAGTACCACCTCTAAATACCATCGCCATCTCCTTCTTTGCCCAGGCCTCATCCCTCTGACAGAGAACAAAGATTTCTTGGCTCTGAAGAAAAATGCCACCTCTTTTAATGTAGAATTTGTTTAGTCCTTTCCCAATCTATTATGAAGGAAATTACCTCACCAATAAATATAAAGTCCTAGTCCTTGCTTTCCACATAAGTGCCTCATTACTAACTGATAGGGGAGACCAGAATGAAAAAAATAAATATTTTAATAGTAAGGGCACACATAGAAATAAGGCTGGAGCTGTTTGTACTCTCCCTGGGCTCTGGGTACTGGCCAGTCCAAAGCTCCGGGTACTGAAGAATGCTCCAAGCCCTCGGCCTAGAGGCCCTTCTTTTTAAACTCCTTTAACAAACTAAATAGATACTTCAGAAACACTGGAACCCTCTCAGACACATTCAGTAAGAGACACGAGTTAGTACAGGTTTCCCCACATCTGAAGCAGGATGGGTGTCTGATAGGACCTCACTGGTAAGTGCATACAATCCAATAGGTCAAATCTGTTATGGTTTTCAACCTTCTGGCCCTTTAAATACAGATCCTCATGTTGTGACCCAACCATAAAATTATTATTTTTTAAATATATTTTATTGATTTTTTACAGAGAGGAAAGGAGGAGGATAGAGAGTTAGAAACATCGATATGAGAGAAACATCGATCAGCTGCCTCCTGCCACCTCCCACTGGGGATGTGCCCGCAACCAAGGTACATGCCCTTGACAGGAATTGGACCTGGGACCTTTCAGTCCACAGGCTGACGCTCTATCCACTGAACCAAATGGTTAGGGACATAAAATTATTTTCGTTGCTACTTCATAACTGTAATGTTGCTACTATTATGAATCATAATGTAAGTATCTGATATGCAAGACGGTCTTAGGCGACCTCTGTGAAAGGGTCGCTCGACCATCAAAGGGGTCGCGACTCAGGTTGAGAACCTCTGTGGGTGCACATTAAGAGGTTTTCTCACTCTAGATCTTGCCAATTAAGTGTGATTAAGTCCGGCAAACCCTCCTTTTGTGGTCGTACATAAAGAGGCATTATGGGAACCCTAAATCTTGCTGGTTACTAGGTGGACCAGTTACTAATGTGGATTCTGTAATCAAAGAAAACATGACAATTTCAAAAGAAACATCAAAAGTGCTTTATTCAAAGTTATGTCCATTGCTAGCTACACATTTCCCCCATCTTTCAGTAATTTTTGGATACCATCCCAATAGAACATTTCTTGTTTTGAGGCAAACCATTCAGAGACTCAATTTTCCACTTCTTCGTACATTTTGAAGTGTTGCTCAGAAAATGTGTGTGCCATTGATCATAACAAGTGGTAATCTGAAGGAGCAAGGTCTGGTGAATATGGGAGGGTGGGTTAATTAACCTTCCCAGGCAAGATGTTAACGTGTCTTTAACTGGTTTTGAAGTATGTGATGGTGCATTATCATGAAGCAAAATCACTTTGCCATGTCCTCTAGCCCATTCTGGTCATTTTATGATCAAAGCGTGGTTCAAATTGATTATCTGTTGTTGGTAGCTATCAGTATTAAATGGTTTCACCTGGTTTTAGAAGCTCATAATACACCACACCTTCCTGATCCCACCAAACGCAGAGCATTGTCTTCTTTCTTATGTGATTTGGCCTTGCAGTTGATGTTGACGGTTGACCTGGATCAACCCATGATTTTGTGCTTTTGGGAGTCTCAAAATAAATCCACTTTTCATCGCCAGTCACAATTCAATGCAAAAAAGACTTTCTTCTGTGCCGTTGAAGCAACATTTTACTGATAACTTTTCTGTTTTCCATTTGTCTTTTGTTCAGTTGATGTGGTACCCATTTTCCTTCCTTTAAAATCTTTCCTATTGCTTGTAAACAATCGGAGATTGTTTGCTGAGTAAAATTTAATCTTTCTTCAAGTTGTTTTTGAGTTTGGCATGCATCTTCATCCAATAATGCTTGTAATTCAAACTTTTTCAATTGATCTGGACGTTCTTTGTCTTTCACATCAAAATCATCACTTTTAAAGTGTTTAAACCAGTGTTCACAAGTACCTTGAGATGAAGCATGTTCACCATAAGCTTCCTGAAGTATATGATAACTTTTGTAGGTAGAGCACAGGAGGTTCATCTCGGTGCAGTGGCTGATGCAATGCTGTGAGCTCACTCCAGCAGTTCAGATCTTTCTGGCAAACCAGGAAGATGGCAACGCCTGCCTGAGCCCCTCCTACAGCCACGTACACAGTACCCCAACCTTTATGCTCATTGGCTCCCAAGAAGATGTTCCATGATTGGCCACCTCCACCTATAAATACTGCTGTACTTCTTCAATAAAATTAGACCTGCATCACAGAACCTGGTCTCCGGAGTCGTGCATGCAAGTGTCCTAGCACTAGGGGCTCCGTTGTCCTCACCCCTAGGAGACTCCCTGCTTCATATGGCGCCTGAACGTGGGACCCTCAGAATGTCGAACTGGGTGAGTTACCCTCTGCAATATGAGCAATATTCCCCCCGCCACACGCGCTCCTCAGGCACAAGCGCTCCACGCCATTTTGCAGAGTAGGCGAGTTAAGATATCAGAAAAGGAACTCCAAATGCTGTGGAGTGCCTCTTACACCTTAATCCCTGGTTGGTAGAATCTCCCGTATGGGACCCAGGCACTTGGGAGAAAGTACTCAAGCGTGTAACGTCTGCCAAGGTTCACGAAGGAAAAACATTTCCGCTTTCTCTAACACCCGCCATTTTGGCCCTCCTTGCATGTCTCTCTGGAGTCCCCCCTGAAACATCTCTGCTGATACCTGCGGCCCTTGCGGCCTCAGTGGAGGCAGGTCCCCTTCCCCCGTACTGCCCTCCAGAGCCCTCTGCACCCCCTGATCTGTGGGACTTATTCTTTAAAAAACGCTCAGATTCTAACAAAAATGAAACCAAAAAGCCTACTGCCGAGCCCGCGGCTTTGGGGGAGGGGAAGACGGTTCCACCTCCAGGTTCTACAACCAATAAACCTACCTAAAATACCAGTACTCAGGCTCAGTACAAGTTGGGGAGTTACGTACGGTGAAACACGCACTTCTATACTGTCAGGACAACCCAGTTAGTATCTTTTTTGCTAGTGCTTATGCAGTCCACACTGCGAAAGCTATAGGCTTCTCTACCCTCAGAATTAATGAAAACCCCCTCAAGCCTTTCCAGTAAACATCAACTCCACAGCTGCTAACAATTAACCCCATATAGCTCCTCAACTAGCCGTCCCGGACTCACTCACCTTAAACGAATTACAAGAGCTCTGTGGCCAGATTAATTGGGTAAGAAACAGTCTATTCAACCCAGGGGAGAGGTTTTGCTTGTATCTTCCTAGAAGGCGAGAGACACCCCCTCTGGATTCCAGCGAGAGACATCAAGCCACACATCTTAAGAGATGAGTCGGAGACCAGTCACCCCACCAGTGGCAGAGATGGAGGACCTCTCACTTGAAGAGGAGACACGGCACCACCAGAGGAGACGTCCCCGAGGCAGAGGGCTCACCCTACAATGTGGGGGGATATTAAGCCGCCTCACTCCTTGGCTAAACTCCACTAACCTATTCATTTTGGCTACCTTAGGTGGTATATTCCTCATAGCATTCTTCCTTTTCCGCTGTATGTTCAAACGGCATAACAGGCCATGACTATACACAGCCAACAGGCACTAATAAAAAAGGAAGGGGGAGATGTAGGTAGAGCACAGGAGGTTTATCTCGGTGCAGTGGCTGATGCAATGCTGTGAGCTCACTCCAGCAGTTCAGATCTTTCTGGCAAACCAGGAAGATGGCAACGCCTGCCTGAGCCCCTCCTACAGCCACGTACACAGTATCCCAACCTTTATGCTCATTGGCTCCCTAAGAAGATGTTCCATAATTGGCCACCTCCGCCTATAAATACTGCTGTACTTCTTCAATAAAATTAGACCTGCATCACAGAACCTGGTCTCCGGAGTCGTGCATGCAAGCGTCCTAGCGCTTAGGGGCTCCGTTGTCCTCACCCCTGGGAGACCTCCTGCTTCAAACTTTCAGCAGCACTGTTCTTCAAAATAATAAATTAAAACTTCCCATAAATGCTCTTTTTTTGGCACGAAATTCGACATTTTTAAGCGTAAAAATATCTATGATGTTAACACCTTCAGAAAATTTGACATATGAAGTTTTGAAGCTTGTTGTCAACACAACAAAATAGCATACACATCAAATGGCATATGTATCAACATATGTGTAATCCATCTATTGAAAAAAAAATCCACATAGTATATACCCCTAGACTATAAGGTTTTAACAGGCAGCTCATTATTGGATTCCCCTCCCCTTGCAGGGAGTCTGAATCTGCTTATAATTAATCTTCCACACTTTTGCTTAAATCTCTGGTCCATGAAGCTCATTCTTCGGAATCATGACACAAGCCCAGGACAAACATCTTGCTCACTGTTCTGGTTATCATTACAATGTTGGCCTCATGCATTCCTCCTTTATCAACCCTAACATTTGGTGCCCAAACCTGGGAGGGTTCCATAGGGAAGGGGAAGTCATCACCCTAGCTTTGGGCATCCCAAGTCTACTACTCAGAGAATGGTAAGCAGTGGCAGCTCGACCTGACTTACCTCTGAATCCTACTCAGGTGACAAGATCACTGGCCTTGACTAGGCCTCCTTCACTTATGGGCCCTCCCAAACCAACCAAGGAAGACTCTGGATAGGGAACCTCTCCTTCCCATTGCTGAACCCACACTCAACACCAGCTCATTTCATCTCTGGTAACAATTGGATCACCCTTTCAGATTTCTGATTTGCCATTTTCCATCTCTGGCAAAGACCTAGCTTTAGGCCAGAAATCTTCTCCAGTACAGCTTCAGCTCCAGGACCAGGCCCCACAGTTTCCCTCATTGCAGGAATGCCCTTCACATGGATTAGACTGTCTTCCTCCCTCCAGAGCCTGACTAGACAGTGGGGATGCCCTCTATCTAGTATAGTCTCCCAGGTATCCTTTTGTTGCTTACCCCCTCTTCCTAACTTACACCATGGAGAATTCTTTTTCTGTCCTTCCCAAAAACACTCCTATGGGATGTCTCCTTCTTAATCTTAAGACCCTGGGTCTTCCCACAGAGGTCCGGCTAAAGTGCATTATCTTCTACTGTAATACTGCCTGGCCACATTAAAAATTAGACAATGATTCACAATGGCCCAAAAATGGAACTTTCAGTTTTAACACTCTCTGAGACTTAGACAATTTCTGTCACAGCAATGGGAAATGGTGAGTGATTCCTTATGTCCAGGCCTTCTTTACACTCCACAATCCTCCTCCTCTCTGTCAAACTTGCTCTACTCATAAAATCTTAATTCTCCACTCAAAGCCCCCTTCTGCCAACCCTGGATAATGATGACTTGAGGCTTCTGATCCACCCTTCTGAGACCCATCAGGTCCCTTCAACCCTTCTGATCATTAGATTCTCTGTTCCTCTTTGGGTCCCCCAAACCCACCTTCTTATGCCCCTCTTCTGACTGCCTCTGCCTTCAGACTCCACCTTTTCGTCCACCCCCTCAACCTCCTTACCTAACCCTCCTCTTACTTGTTCCTGGGCAACACAGCCTACAGCCCCCATCTTTCCCCTTTAGAGGTAGCTGGGGACAAGGGTATTGTCCGGTACACATCCCATTTTCCATGTCCAACCTCACACAGCTTGAGAGGCATCATGGGTCTTTTTTCACTGATCTGATTACCTTTACTAAAAAATTTGAGTACCTGATTCAGTCCTATGACCTAACCTGGCACAACATCTATGTTTTCCTGTCCTCCTCCCTAAGTGAGTTTAGCTAGCAGCTCAGGACCGTGATGACCACAGGACAGGACACAGCAGCCAACCTGGTTGATACTGACACAGTCCCATTAACTGACTCAAGATGGAACTATCAGGTCAATTCTCCAGGGCACGAACTCCATAACCACATGGTCACCTGTCTCATTGCCATACTCAAAAAGGCTTCCTATAAGGTGGTCAACTATGACAAACTTAATGAAATCGCTCAGGGCTCTAATGAAAACCCAGCTCTCTTCCTCTCCTGCCTCACGGAGGCCTTACAGAAATTTACCACCTTAGACCCACCTTCCCAGAGGGAACCCTTCTTCTGAACACCCATTTTATAACCCAACTAGGGGCCCAGTGCACGAATTTGTGCACCTTGAAAGAAACTGTGGGCTGTGAGGCTGTGGTGGGCACAGCGGCTCATCCTCCACACCCCATTCTGCCCCTCCCTCTGTGGTCCCGTCCCCTGTCTGTCAGCAGCCCTGCTCCCACCCCCACTGCTCCCACACACTGCCAGTGTTGGACCTGCTCACACCTGCTGGCAGTGTGGAGTGATTGGGGCTGGCATCATGAGTGGGTCTGAGTGGCAGCTGCTGCCCCAACTGCCCCTCAGGAGCAGGGGGAGGTAGAGAAGCCCTCAGAGGTGATCAGGGCCAGCAGCCACCGCTTGCACCCACTGACAGTGCCAAGCGATCAGGACCAGCACCAGCAGTGGGTGTGAGCAGTGGTTCCGGCACTGGCTACAGGTGCAAGCAAGGCTGACACTGGCAGCAGATGTGAGCACCTGGTGGGACTGTAGCACATAGGAGCAAAGAATTTTCATTAATCACCAGAGGCTCATCCCGATGACAGCGACCGGCACCCACCTTGGTCTGGTGCCCCAGCTCACCTGCTCTATCTACTATCTCACCACAGCCAATGCCCACCATGTTTTGTGCATGCTCTCTGGTGGCCAACACACATCATAGCAACCAGTTGTTCAGTCTATTTGCATAGTAGGCTTTTATTATATGGAATGAGCCTCCATCATACTCTGCAAACTTCAAAAAAATAGACACAGGTCCACAAACCTGTCAAATAGACCTCCTTAACCTTGGTCTTCAAGGTCTTTAATAATAGAAAGGAGGACACCCAAATCCAGAACAAAGGTCAGATAAGGCCAAGGTTGAAGCCCAGAAGGAGGCCTTTCAACTCCTAGCCACAGCTCTCATGAGCCAAAAACAAAGTGCCGATCCTCTAAACAAGAGTAAGTCAGGGGCTAAGCCTCTTCCAGGTCCATGCTTCAAATGCAACAAGGAAGGACACTGAGCCAAGTCCTGTCCAAACCTAAGGCCCCCATCTGGGCCCTGCCCAAGATGTGGGAGGGAAACTCACTGGAAATCAGACTGTAGTCTGACCCCTCCAGGTCAGACCTCAGACAGTCCAGCAAGACCACTCTCTGGATCTGGTTTGGAGCTCCCAGACCTCCTGGGACTGGCCACTGAAGACTGATGTTGCCCAGGCCCTGAAAAGGCCCCACAGACTTGCATCACCAGGACAAAGTCTTGGGCAACAATTGTGGTAGCAGGTAAGCCAATCTCTTTTAATTGAAACTGGGGCCGTTTAGTTTAGCCTCCCTGAATTTGCTGGGACCCTTGTCTCCTCCTCAGTCTCTATTATGTGGGTTGATGGACTAGTCTTACAGTCATTAGCTGCCTCACCTCTACATTGCATCTTACTAGACACCCCCTTTATCCACTCTTTTCTCATTCTACCTGTGTGCCTGACCGGGGTTACTGCCCCTCATACAGCCCAGTTGTTAGGAACCACAGTCACCCACCTCAGTTTCACTCTCACCCAACAAAGTTGAGCCATTCCCTTGGACCATAAACGCCGTATTTCCTCCATGGCTGTCCCCTCGTCTAGGTAAGAAATACTCTCCTTTTTTGGGCTCACTGGGTACTTTTGCCTCTGGTTTCCCAACGAGTCTTCTCAGAAAGCTCCTCTATGATGCAGTTAAAGGACACTCACTGAGCCTTTAGATCCCAAAGCGAGCATTCTCACCCCTTTTAATGCTCTAAAAACTGCTCTCATCTCAGCCCCTTCTCACCCGCCCCCAACTTCCCAAAGAACTTTCTTTACTTCAAAACTGCAAACACTTATTTAACAGTTTTGCTACTATCAAAAGCTGAACTCCTTATCACCCAAACCTTCAGTGTTATTGCTACAGAAAAATGTGGCAGTTTTAAATCCAAGCAGCTGGAGGCCTAGGAATGGCTGTGGAGCCTGCTCCCTCCCCCCACTGCCTTTTCTCCAACCTCATATGCCTATACATAATTTTTCAGTCTTTGGTAACTTAAAAGCTTTGGAACATTGCTGGGTTAACTGATAAACATCTATGTATTTCAACAAGTTTTAAATTCACCTGATTTTAGCTTTTGTTACAGAAAATCTATAAAGTAGAACTGGAACTGTTAATGTTTTATGCTTTGTTGAAGGTGTGTTTCTAGAAAGTGAGAGTGCTCATAAACGTTAATCTATTTAAGAATTCTAATTAAATTGGAAAGAAATTATATGGTTTTGGTAATAGAAGGCATGAGGCCTGGACATGCATTTTGAAGGAAAAGTGAGTTAAAGCTGTAAGAAGTGAAAATTTTATAAAGGTTTGTGAAAGTTATAGACGGGTTATAAGGAGAAATTTTAAAAGGAGGTTATATAAATGACACAGGCCAGTAAGCCAGGACAAGCAGAATAGGGAAACTGAGAGAGTTAAAAAGCAGTTTGCAGGCCGTAACCAGTTTGGCTCAGTGGATAGAGCGTCAGCCTGAGGATTGAAAGGTCCCAGGTTCGATTCCAGTCAAGGGCATGTACCTTGGTTGTGGGCACGTCCCCAGTGAGAGGTGTGCCGGAGGCAGCTGATCAATGTTTCTCTCTCATCGATGTTTCTAACTCTCTAACCCTCTCCCTTCCGCTCTGTAAAAATTCAATAAAATATATATAATATATATATTATACTTAAAAAATAAAAATAAAAATAAAAAGAAGTTTGTAGTCATCTAGAAAATCTAGATGCCAAGCAGTCCACAGCCATCTAGTAAATCCTATTTTCCCTAAACCAAAGACAATTACCTTGATCTGCACTATTCTTCCCAAGCCAGAAGGAAAATAGCTTAAATCAACCTACTCAGGGACACAAGATAATGGAAATCCAATTAGTGCTATGTGCTGAACACACCCAAGGACAACTAAAGTTAGGAAAATAAAACTCATTTTGGTATATTAAAACAACTGGGTAAATAACATATTTTTCATCCTTCCTGATCCCTCTAAGAATTTGGCAATTCTTTATGAGTGAATCATGGCAATACATTTCTTTACATGAATTCATTAAGACCAGTTTCTAATTGTGATTTTATTAACCAAGATTTTGACTAGAATGTCATGTCTGAAAAAAATATGCACCCGGACTCTGGGCACCACCAGAAAGCATTCCTCAAAACTGATCAAAGCCAATCAAAAGCCACTTGCAAGAAAAAGCCTGGTACCTTGCTTGATCACATAGTTAATGGCAGTGTTTTCAGATAAGGAACAAAGGTTGCTTTCCTGAGATATGACAAGGAAAGAACCTCAAGACATCATTGAGGTCCTCAAGAACTTGAAGAATTCACCCAAGTCTACAGGTATTGCAGAAAAACCTGATGGCAACTAGATGACTCAGCTTCTTTGCCCTGTGGGGTTAATTAAAGCTCAATCATGAGATTCCAACAAAGCAGGTTTTTAAAAGCCTATATAATCAATTGCTATTCTTTTTGTGTTCATGCAAATAATCAGGACATATTATACCTAGACTTAATGCAATAAATAAATTGGTCTTATATGGCTCTTTAATAAAAGTAAGGGTGATTTTAACCCTCACTGGCTTGGCTTAGTGGATACAGTGTCGGCGTGAAAACTGAAAGGTCCCAGTTCGATTCCAGTCAAGGGCACATGCCCAGGTTGTGGGCTCGATCCCCAGTGGGAGGTTGACAGGAGGCAGCCAATCAATGATTCTCTTTCATCATTGATGTTTCTGTCTCGCTGTCTTCCTTCCTCTCTGAAATCAATAAAAATATATATTTTTGAAAAGGGTGATTTTAGAGGGAAAAATGTATTGCAATAGACTCCATATATGCAGTTATGGATTTTAGACTCTAGTTCAGTTCATTATCTTCAAAAGTATTGTTTTTAATGTTTACACATCAATCAGTTTGGCTCAGTCAGGGATGTTGCCCAAAAAGTAATAGAAAGGGCTGCAAAGATAAGAGAATGTCAATCAAATTCATAGGACTGCTGGCTAAAGAATATAAATTGGTATACCTGGCTACTTCCCTTCGTAGGACCATTGACATTCCTATTCCCCATCCTCATTTTTGGCCCATGTGTTCTGCGCCATTTTTCCACCTTTCCTTCAGGACCACTTTTGAGCTTTCACCAACCAGCTTCTCAGGGAAATCATGCTGCTGCAACCTTCGCTCCAACTATAAGGAATATATACAGTGTTCCAGCCAACTACAATCAAAGTCCATCTCCCTATGACCTCCCCCCCTCAACAGGAAGTAAGTACAGAAGATATGACTTTTATCCCTATTCCATAAAGCAAAAAGGCTGGAATGTTAGATCTGATCAAATAATTGAATCAATACTCCCTCCCCAGGGAACTCACCTTTAGACCACTTTACAACAGACATTCCCGTTTGCTTAGAACACATTCCACTTGCTAAGACCATTATCTTTTCCCTCAGAACTTTCCAAGTATCTGGGCTCCCTACGCCTGACCGAGTTTTCTGCCCAGAAAAAGCACACATAACGTCCTTTAAAACGTCTGACTCACCTTGGGGCTCAGCCGACCTGAATCCCAGATGACCTAATCTAATCTAATAAAAGAGTAAAATGCAAATTAACCGTCACTCTGAGATGCCTAAGCCACGCCTGCCAGCCAATCAGAGCAGCTGTATGCAAACTAACCCAGCCAAGATGGTGACTGGCAGCCATAGAGCTAGAGCAAACAGGAGGCTTCCGTTGCACCAGGAGTAAACTGACTGCTTAGGTCGGCTGGGCCTCTGCTCAAGGAAACATAGTACGAAGCTGAAGCAAACAGGAGGCTTCGTGCCTGCCTAGGCCTCCACTCAAAGCAACAAAGTTTCAATTATAGAACATAAATAAACCCCAGAAACCTGATTCAGGCCAGAATCACTGGGACATTGGATCAGTGGGAGTTGTGGGCAGCCTGAAAACAGCCTTCAGCCCCTCATCCAGGCTGGCCAAGAAAGCCAGCAGGTGGACATCCCCCGAGGGGTCCCAGACTGCGAGAGGGCACAGGCGGGCTGAGGGATCCCCCCCCCCTGGCCCCGAGTGCACAAATTTTGTGCACCGGGCCCCTAGTAAATTTATAATTCTTTACCCCTTTCAGTTTTGTGTATGAAGGCTATAAAAGTTTGTGCAAGTTTTAAGTCTATAAAGAAAAAAAACAAAGAAACACACCAGTGTGGCTCTCAACTGTTATTTAATTCCTTAGACTGGAGCCACGACTATTTCCACAGCTCATTCACACCCTTGAGGCTTTTTGAGAGTCTCAACAGGTCTTCCTGCTGGGTAATTAGGACCTTCCCTCCCCTTTTCCAGTATTCTTAAAAATTAGCAATGGAAATTTTTTTAATCTTTATTATTCATATTATTACAGTTGTTTCTCTTTTTTCCCCCCATAGTTCCCCTCCTCTCAGTTCCCACCCCACCCTCTGCCCTTATGCCCACCTCCACTGTCCTCATCCATAGGTTCACGATTGTTGTCCAGTCTCTTCCCTCACCCGTAACACTCCTTTCCCCCTGTGAATTGTCATTCCACTCCCTTTCAATGCCCCTGATTCTATTCTATTCACCAGTTTAGTCTGTTCATCAGATTTTTTTATTCACTTGATTTTTAGGTTCACTTGTTGATAGATATGTATTTGTTGTTCATAATTTTTATCTTCTTCCTCTTCTCAAAGGATACCTTTCAGCATTTCATATAATACTGGTTGGGTGGTGATGAACTCTTTTAGCTTTTTCTTGTCTGTGAAGCTCTTTGTCTGACCTTCAATTCTAAATGATAGCTTTGCTGGGTAATCTTGGCTGTAGGTTCTTGCTATTCATCATTTTGAATATTTCTTGCCACTCCCTTTTGGCATGCAAAGTTTCTGTTGAGAAATCAGCTGACAGTCGTATGGGTGCCCCCTTGTAGGTAACTGACTGCTTTTCTCTTGCTGCTTTTAAGATTCTCTCCTTGTCTTTTGCCTTTGGCATTTTAATTATGAGGTGTCTTGGTGTGGCCCTCCTTGGATTCCTTTTGTTTGGGGTTCTCTGCACTTCCTGGACTTGTAAGTCTACTTCTTTTACCAGGTAGGGGAAGTTTTCTGTCATTATTTCTTCAAATATGTTTTCTATATCTTGCTCTCTCTCTTCTTCTGGCACCCCTATAATTCTGATGTTGGTACGCTTGAAGTTGTCCCAGAGACTCCTTATACTATCTTCGTATTTTTGGATTCTTTTTTCTTTTGGCTTTTCTGGCTGAGTGGGTTTTGCTTCTTCATATTTCAAATCTTTGACTTAATTCTTGCGATCCTCTCGTCTGCTGTTGGATCTCTGTATATTATTCTTTATTTCAGTCAGTGTAGCTGGTCCTTTTTCATATCCTTGAGGGTCTCACTACATTTATCAGCAGCCTCTAGAATATTCTTGAAAAGCCTTATAACCATGGTTTTGAACTCTATATCCAGTCGCTTGCTTTCCTCCATTTCTATCATTTGTGACCTGTTTCTTTGTCTCCGCATTTTGGCTGCTTCCCTGCGTTGACAGAATGGCTTTAATCAGCTGTGTCTATGGTGGGAGAACTTCTATGCTGGAGACACACTTATGAGGCAAGACTTGCTTCAGTAGGGCTTTGGTGCCCACTAAGTCTGCCCCCTGAGTGTCTCCCTTACGAGTCTGAGGAGTTGTAGACTGGGTGGTCCTGCTCTGACCACTGGGTACACAGTCTCTTGGACCTCCAAGGAGGTGCTATTTTACCTTCTGCCTGGGGCTTCCCAGCCTTTTGTATGCAAAAGCCTCTGCGTGCAGCTTGGGTGGGGTGGGGTTTCGGGGAATCTAATAGGGTGGAGCAACCAGTTATGGCCGATTCTCAGCCCTGCCCTAAGAGGCACCGGGTCTCAAGCCACTCTGGAATTCCTCCTGGTGCCAGACAATGCCAGACGGTGCCAGACAGTCCAGCTCCTCCCCGTATGATTCTGAGTCCCCAGAAACTCGCCTGGAACTGGAGTTCAGAACCGTTGGGAGCTTGTGCCTCCGTCTTGTATGAAATGCTGCCAGCCCTTTCCGCAAGCCCCTTCGCGCACACCTCCGTACCTCTGCACTTTATTTCCGCACCTCCTCTGCATCTCAGTCTCTCTAACTGTAGAATTTCCACTCAGCCAGCCTTCCTGTGGGTCTGGGTGGTGTCCATTTTTTCTTTTCGTTGTGGTTTGAAATGGTTGTGCCCAGCAGCAATTCCGGTGTTCACCTGTGCCGCCATCTTGGTTTCTCGCAATGGCAAATTTTTAAAAAAATTAGTTTTTTGTGTGAATAAAATCAATTCAAATTATGTATGTTATTTATGTGATATGTGTTTGTATATTATATGGGGTGAATTTCAGCTTTCAGATGGTATTACTAGGGTACAATCTTTTATTGGTATAAAAAGATTAAATATTTATGTAAATTAAGTAGAATTCTGTTGTCTGGACAAAATATTTAATATTTAAACTAGTTTAAGTTTTAGAACTATTATGATAAAATGTGTTTGTTTTAGCTAAATTTACAAATAGTTAATGATATAATATTTTGGTTAAGTATATTCAACAACCTTCCCAAAGTTTATATTTTAAGAGACTTTTTAACTGAAAGATGACTTTGAGTCACTCCAATGGGCCCTGAAATATCTCAAGGATATTCTCTCTGCTTATAAAAGAAATATTTTTAAACTTAAGTAGGCCTATTTAATGTGCTTGAAATTACACGGGAAGTTTTTCCAAGTGAAAAATAACTGTTCTATTTGTGTACATACATTTTTATTAAAATTGATGTTCTAAAGATTTCAACCTGCCCTAGGAAAGAACTTATAAATATTCAAAGCCATGTTCAAACAGTCAGCTCTCAGTGACACCGAGCAAGCCAAAAGTAATGATTCCCTAATAATTCCCTATGGTGGTGTCCAGCAGAGATACTTTAGACATTGAGAGTTTATGAATTATTATCAATGCTCAATACACACTTCTAATAAGCCATATACAATGTTTTAAAATCATGCATATTATTTGTTCTTTATTAAAATTGTGTATTGAATCAATATACATATATATATATAAATGTAAATGTTCATTTGTTCAAAATCTTAAATCTCTGAAAGTTCTTCACATATTGCTATGAAATTTTGACACAAGAGATTGCAATTCCTAATTCAATTGGTGTTTGCAATAACCATCAACAAAGCTCAGGGCCAATCTTTAGAATTGTGCACCTTAGATCTAGACACGGATTGCTTCTCACAGGGACAATTATATGTTGCGTGTACTAGAGCCGGAAATCCAGACAATCTCTATATCTGCACAGACAACAGAACAACAAAAAATATTGTATACCCACAAGCATTGTGAAATTAAACATATTAGAAATGTGCACTTACTCTTTTCTTTCTTTTCCATTTAACCAGACTGAGCCACAGCAACGTGTGGCTGGGTACAACTATTAAACTAATATATCTAATATAATAAAAGAGTAATGTGCAAATTGACCGTCACCTGAGACACCTAAGCCACACCCACCAGCCAAGCCATGCCTCCCAGCCAACCAGAGTGGCTGTATGCAAATTAGCTCAGCCAAGATGGAGGCCAGCAGCTACAGAGCTAAAGCAAACCAAAAGCTTCTGTTGCAACTGCCTGCCTCAGCTGGCTGAGCCTCTGCTCACAGCCACACCCACCAGCCAAGCCATGCTTCCCAGTCAATCAGAGTGGCTGTATGCAAATTAACCCAGCCAAGATGGAGGCCAGCAGCCATGGAGCTAGAGCAAATCAGAGGCTTCTGTTGCAACTGCCTGCCTAGGTTGGCTGAGACTCTGGTCACAGCCACACCCACCAGCCAAGCCATGCCTGCCAGCCAATCAGAGTGGCTGCATGCAAATTAACCCAGCCAAGATGGAGGCTGGCAGGGCGGCTCTGCACTGGGAGACTCCGCAGCTGGCATAGCTGTGCCAGGTGTGTCAGCTCAGTGCGGGGTGGCGGGTGGTCTGGCGGCCTGGGGCCTCCTCAGGGCATCCAGGCGTGCCCGGGTCAGCTGCCTGGCCCCGCCCTGGGGGCCTCCTCGGGGGTGTGCGGGAGCACCCGTCCAGGGTCCGCTACCTTCATCTGCCCCCAGGGGCCTCCAAAGGGTGTGCAGGAGCATCTGCTGCACAGTGCAGAAAATCCGAAGCCAGTCCGCTGCCCGGCTCCACCCCAGGAGTGTTTGCTCAGCAGCAGGGCCCCACCGAGGGATCCTGCACCAGCGTCTGCCCCAGGCTCGCCACCCAACTCTGCCCCAGGTGTGTCCCCTCAGCGGTGGGGGCCCACCAGGCGTGTGCGATCGTGGGCCCTTCTGTGGGAAACGTCCAGGCCTGCACTCACCAGCCCTCCCACCCCCCAGTGCACGAACCCTGAAGGGGCTGTGGGCAGCCTGAAAATGGCCCGCAGCTCCTCACTCAGGCTGGCCAGGCATGCCAGCAGGTGGACATCCCCCGCCCCCCTGAGGTGTCCCAGACTGCAAGAGGGCACAGGTCGGGCTGAGGGACACCCACCCCCCGAGTGCACAGATTTTTGTGCACTGGGCCCCTAGTGCACACACACTAGGGGCCAGGGGCCCGGTGCACAAAAATCTGTGCACTCGGGGGGTCCATCAGCCCGGCTTCTGCCCTCTCGAAGTCTGGGACCCCTCAGAGGATGTCCATCTGCTGGAGTGCCTGGCCAGCCTGGGTGAGAGGCTGATGGCTGTTTGCAGGCTGGCCAAGCCCCCTGGTGTAGACCCTCATCCCACTGGGGTGTGGCAAGCCTGAGTGATGGGCTGAGAACAGTTTTCAGGCTGCCCACAGTCCCTTCAGGTTTTGGGTCCCTACTAGGGTGCCTGGCCAGCCTGGGTGAGGGGCTAATGGCTGTTTGCAGACTGGCTAAGCCCCCCTAGTGGGGTCCCTCACCCCATTGGGTGTGGCCATCCTGGGTGCGGGCCTGAGGGCTATTTTCAGGCTTTCAGGATGCCCACAGTCTCTTCAGGTTTTGGGCCCCTACTAGGGTACCTGGCCAGCCTGGGTGAGGGGCTGATGGCTGTTTGCTTGCTGGCTAAGCCCCCTAGTGGGGTCCCTCACCCCACTGGGAGGTGTGGCCAGCCTGGGTGATGGGCTGAGGGGCATTTTCAGGGTTTCAGGCTGCCCACAGCTCCCACTGACCCAATGTCCCAGCAAGGCTGGCTGGAAGCAGGTTTCTGGGGTTTATTTTTCTTCTATAATTGATACACTGTTCCTTTAAGCCGAGGCCTAGGCAGGTAACGAAGCCTTCTGTTGGCTTCAGCTCTGTGGCTTCTATAATTGAGACAATGTTGCAAATATGTTGTTGACTGGAGCTGAAAGAAGCCCAGGTGGCTGGCAAACAGTTTTACTCCTGCTGCAACAGAAGCTGCCTGTTTACTCAGCTCCGTGACTGCCGGCCTCCATCTTGGCTGGGTAAATTTGCATACAGCTGCTCTGATTGGCTGGTGGGCGTGGCTTAGGCATCCCAAAGAAATGGTCAATTTCAATATTATGCTTTTATTAGATTAGATATCTATCTATTTATATATATAGAGAGAGAGAGAGAGAAAGAGAGACGGAGGGGGGACTTTATAATATTCCCTAGGTCACTTTACCTTAATTATTATTTACCAAAAATTATTATCTTGGAATGTTATATCTTACTAAAAATAAACAAGTTTTTTTAAATCAAATCTCTAACCATGCCACTTTAAGTTTTGTCATTCATCAATAGTCATTGTTTTACTCTGATGCATGTTATATATTTAGAAAAATCCATGAAAAAGACTCTCTGACTTACTCTAAATTACAGATATCTAAGCAAGCCATATCATCTAACTGTATAAAGATTTATAGCCCTAGCTAGTTTTGTTCAGTGACTAGAGCATCGGTCTGCAGACTGAAAGGTCCCAGGTTCAATTCTTGTCAAGGGCACATGCCTAGGTTGCTGGCTTTTCCCCAGGAGGGGACATGCAGGAGGCAGCTAATCAATTATTCTCTTCCATCATTGATGTTTCTACCTCTCCCTTTCCCTTCCTCTCTGAAATCAATAAAAATATATTTTAAAAAAAGATTTATAGAAATCTAAGGAATAAGTGAATACATGAAAATTCTGGCAAATAATCAGGATAAACAAAAATTTGGTTATAGGGTTAAATTAACAGAGTGTTAGGACTATAGGAAAATAAAATCTGTAAGGGCCATTTCTAAGGTTCCCACCACAGAAGAACAAAAGACCAGGAAAAACTTGCTGGATACAAGAAGTCAAACCATATCAGGAATTGAAACTGTCCTAAAAACATCTGATTGCATACCTGCATTCCATCCACATTCCAAGCCCAACAAGCTCAGCCCCTAGACCCATTGAAGAAAAGAGCTTCCTGACAGTGACTGAATATAAGGATGAAATTCCAGTTCCTGGGTGCTGCCAATGTCCCCTTGGCTCGTTCTGTACATTCCTTCTCTTTAGATATCCCATCCCTCAACCCCCTCCTTAAATAAATTCAATTTTATTTATTTTTTAAAAAATCTTTATTGTTCAGATTATTACAGTTGTTCCTCTTTTTCCTCCCATAGCTCCCCTCCTCCCAGTTCCCACCCCACAATCTGTCCTTACCCCCCTCCCCGTTGTTCTCATCCATAGGTGTACGATTATTGTCCAGTCTCTTCCCGCACCCCCAACACCCTTAACCCCCGAAAATTGTCAGTCCAATCCCTTTCTATGCTTCTGATTCTATTCTTTTTTTAAAATATATTTTATTGATTTTTTACAGAGAGGAAGGGAGAGGGATAGAGAGTTAGAAACATCAACGAGAGAGAAACATTGATCAGCTGCCTCCTGCACAACCCCCACTGGGGATGTGCCCGCAACCAAGGTACATGCCCGTGAAAGGAATCGAACCCGGGACCCTTCAGTCCACAGGCTGACGCTCTATCCACTGAGCCAAACCAGTCAGGGCTGATTCTATTCTATTTACCAGTTTATTCTGTTCATCAGATTTTTTATTCACTTGATTTTTAGATTCACTTGTTGATAGATATGTATTTGTTGTTCATAATTTTTATCTTTACTTTTCTTCTTCCTCTTCTCAAAGGATACCTTTCAGCATTTCATATAATACTGGTTGGGTGGTGATGAACTCCTTTAGCTTTTTTTGTCTGTGAAGCTCTTTATCCGACCTTCAATTCTGAATGATAGCTTTGCTGGGTAAAGTAATCTTGGTTGTAGGTTCTTGCTATTCATCACTTTGAATATTTCCTGCCACTCCCTTCTGGCCTGCAAAGTTTCTGGCACCCCTATAATTCTGATGTTTGTACACTTGAAGTTGTCCCAGAGGCTCCTTACACTGTCTTCATATTTTTGGATTCTTTTTTCTTTTTGCTTATCCATTTGGGTATTTTTTGCTTCTTCATATTTCAATTCTTTGACTTGATTCTTGTGTTCCTCTGATCTGCTGTTGGATCTCTGTATAATATTCTTTATTTCAGTCAGTGTATGCTTAATTTCTACTTGGTCCTTTTTCATGTCCTCGAGGGTCTCATTAGATTTATTGAGGGTCTCACTAAGTTTATCAGCGGTTTCTAGAAATTTTTTGAAAAACCTTATAACCGCGGTTTTGAACTCTATATCCTGTCATTTGCTGTCCTCCTTTTCTGTCATTTGGGATCTGTTTCTTTGTCTCCAAATTTTGGCTGCTTCCCTGTGTTGATAGAGTGGCTTTCTGTGTTAGGTGATCACTAAGAGGAAATGACCTCCAAGCCACTTGGTTATGCGAGTCAGCTGTGTCTACAGTGGGAGAATTTCTGTGCTGGAGACACCCTTATGGGGCAAGAGTTGTTTCAGTGGCGCTTTGGTGCTCACAGAGTTTGCCCCAAGTGTGTCCCTTATGAATCTAAGAAGTTGTATTTAGGATTGTACCACTCAGACCCCTGGGTGTGCTGTCACTTGTATCTCCAAGGAGGTGCTATTTTAGACTTTGCCTGAAGCTACTCAGCCTTTTATATGCAACAGCTTCTGTGTACAGCTTGGGTGGGGCGGGTTCTCGGGGAGTCTACAGGGTGGAGCAACCAGCTATGGCTGCTTCTCAGTCCTGCCCTAAGAGGCACCGGATCTCAAGCCGCTCTGGAATTCCTCCTGGTGCCAGATGGTGCCATATAGTGCCCGACGGTGCCAGACAGTGCAGCTCCTCCCCGTATGATTCTGAGTCCCCAGAAACTCGCCTGGAACTGGAGTTCAGAGCCGTCGGGAGCTTGTACCTCCCTCTGGTATGAAATGCTGCCAGCACTTTCCGTGAGCCCCTTCGCGCACACCTCCGTACCTCTGCACTTTATTTCCGCACCTCCTCTGCATCTCAGTCTCTTTCTAGTTATAGAATTTCCACTCAGCCAGCCTTCCTGTGGGTCTGGGTGGTGTCCGTTTTTTCTTTTCATTGTTGTTTTAAAATGGTTGTGCACGGCCGCAATTCTGCCACCATCTTGGTTTGGTTTCTCCTCTAGTTATACCATCAACTTTCTTTAGTCACTGTCTGAGATGGCTATTTGGCCTGCCTGTACAACCTTTGTCAACCTTTGTCAACCTATGTCAACCTTTCATTGAGGATGATTATTGTTCTTAAAACTCTGTTAAAAATATTGCTAATTTTAAAATCTTTTTGTTTTCCAAATTAGGAAAAACTAAAAGTAGACATTCTGCATTATTATCAAGGACTCATTAACAAGGTCATAAGGACTTAGAAATTAGTAACATTCATTTCACAGTACTCCCAGGAAAAGAATACTTCAAGACCACAACTTACAACCAGGAGATTTTTGTCCATTGAGAAAGACATTATTTAAAGACTCTTTTCAACAGTGTTAAAAGGCACCTTACTTTATCAGGTACCTAATGGCAAAGGAACATCTGCCCATGTCTCTGACACTGGCCTCCATCTACAGTGGAGAACAAAGATTTTTCAAGGAAAAAAATGGCAGCAGAATAAGAGGATGCTACACACATGTTCTCTGGACCAAACTGGAATTACACCTAAAATACAAAAAAACTCCTGAATAATCCCCTGAAGACTAGCTAGAGAGAACCCTGATAACCAACGATGGAAAGTGGAGACTTCACAGAGACTGGTAGGAAGGGTGGAGGTGCAAAAGGTCTGAATGGGCTCCCATAGTTAGCAACTGAAGTTCCAGACAGATATCTCAGCTGTGTAGGGGTTGCCACTGAGAAATCTGGAATCTAATCTCAAGCTGAGCCCCTAAATAGAGAGCATCAAAACTGAGAAAGGTGCCCACATAACACCTGGCTGTGAGAAGCAACAGGGTATCTGTGTGTCAGAGAAAGACAGTTGGAAATTGAGGCACTCACTGAAAGCACCAACACAAAATTCCCTGTAGAGCCACTCACCTTGGGATCCAGCAGAGGGAGGGCAGAGTGGACTGGAGTTTGTGTGAGCAAAAACCAGGGTTAAGGGCTCTGGGACTGGAGCTCAGAATGCAGACACCCAGGTTTCCTTGGCTGAGTCATTCCCTCACACTGCACAGGCCAACTTTCTTACATAGACATTTGCAATCCAGACGGTTTTCTATGGGACAACACAGTCGCCCCACCCTACGGGAAAACACCTTGTGCCATGGTGTGGAGTTTCTGAGGCCCAGTGAGAGACTGAGAATAACAATTAGCCACCGTGCAGAAGCAACTGCCACACACTGTTGGCAAAATTATCACCATACCTATGGATGATTGCCTCAGGGCTACTCAAAGGCAAGTCTCTGGAGGCCTTGAATCTTTGACTGACCGAATTGGTCAGAAACAGTGTTTAAACACTGTCTTGCAATGGATTCACCATAGAACAAAAGGATGAGAGTAAAAGGATAGCTGAGAATAAAGGGATGGGGAAAAAAATGCCATGCAAATGGAAAAGCAAAAAAACTAGAATAGGGGGGAAAAAAGGCAGCTGGCAGGATGGAGGTGAGGGATAGGGAGTGAGTGAGTGAGGGGATAAAAGGAGAGTGTGTGGAGGTGTGTGGTATGTGTGTGAGAGAGTGAGGGACAGTTGAATCCAGCAGGAGCAGCAGAGGCTGGCAGAGGAGGCTCTCTGGGACAGGGAGAGACTGCCACTGCTGCGAACACTCCCCGGACTGCCGGACTTGGGCACGGAGCCCACACTATCTTGAAGGGGAGAGCGTCCTCTTCTAGGAACTCATTAGCACCACCACCCCGACAGACCTGGGACACTGCTCCAGCCAAAATCCTGCTGCTCCACCTGTAGACACGCAGACCTGGGGATCTCCACCTCTAACAGAGCACCAGAGCGCACCGTGCCACAGCAGTAATTGCAGCCTCCCTCTCCCCAGCGCAGAGCTCAGACCTCGCATTCACGCATCTCCAGCATGCTGGTCACTGCATTCTCACGTATCTCCGCATAGCTCACCAGGGCACACCCCTCCATGGACTACTCTTAGGAGCCACTGTGAGCTCCAGCTGGGTATGATTTTGTACAGACACAGGCGTACTGCTTCCCAACAGAAATTCTGAATTCTCTCTGGCTGAATAACTGCCCTCACACACCCAGCTTTGCAACTGTAGTCCCAAGGCCCTTTAGCACCAGAGCCCCTCAGTGTGCAGCAGAGCTCAGTGCCTGCAAATGCCCACAGTTGCAGGAAGCCACAGTGAGCCTCCACTGGGTCCAATCTTGGACAAATGGAGAGGCACTCCCCTGGGCAGAAGTTCTAAATTCACCCATCCTGGACACCTGCCCAAAGATACCTCGATTAAGCTTCCCAGAGCCCTTCAGTGAGACTGCCCTAGCAAACTCACTGCCGGTGCTTCTGTATGCCACCACTAGGAACGTGCGCCTATCCACCACAGCTGCATCAGCAAAAACTGAGTTTACCTACCCCACAGCTGCAGAACTCTGGATATTACTGTTTCATGCTTTTCCAGCATGCAGGTCTCCCAAGACCACCACTCCACAGGCAGCCCTGGTGCCCTGCTGTGAGCCCTGCTGGACATGCACTTTAACAAACAGGGGCACACTACGGGGTTGTAGAAACACTACATTCCCTCTTCTGGGATACCCACTGACAAATACTGTACGCCAGTGACTTCAGTGCCGGGCCCTTCCGAGTGTGTCAGTACACCCTGCTGGCAAACACACCACAGGCGCCCCTATGATCGCATGTATCCAACCACATCTAGTCTGCTCACATCACAACTACAGAACTCTGGACTCCACAGTCACGCCTTTCCAGAACGCAGGCCTCCACCACTTGAACAGAAAGTTCCTGGGTGCCACTTTGAGTTCCCGCTGGGCATGTGTGATTTCAACCAAGGGCAAAAGACAGCAAAAATTGGGACACCCCCTCCATGACTAATAACTTCTAGACACCTCAATTCTGCCTTCCCAGCTTGCAGAACTACATCAAGAGAACCCAAATAGGAGAACCAAGATGGTGGTGTAAAGTATATACCTGAATGTGCAGCCTCCCACAACCACATTAAAAAATACAACTATAAAGCTAAACAGCCATCCTTCAGAACTAAGGGAGTTGAATGCTTTACAACTAGAAGGCAAGAAAAGGAGTGCATTGAGACTGAGTAGAAGTTCTCGGCGCAAAAACAGAGGTACGGATACGCGCGAAACGGTGGTGGTGCGGGCGAAACAGTGGCAGCAGCTGCACTTGTGTCTGTGGCTTGGAAGGGGATTACAAGCTCCAGAGTCACACTGAACTCGCTGTGGGCTGTCTGGCAATGGGGCGGAAGACGACAGTGGTGTTCTAGCAGAGCTGTTCGCAGCAATCACTGACACGGAACTCCGAAACTCGGGTACTCAGGGGTGTGCAGACGCCAGGGCTTGAAATGCCAAAAAGGGGAGAAGCTGCGGAGATGGCTGAAGGGCAGCCATTGTGGGTTGCTCCACCTCAGTGATTCCCTGAGACCCCACCCCACCCAATTTACAACCCCGCCCAAACTGTGTGCCTGTCTGCCTGCAGCCTAACCTAACAGACTGCAGCAGGGACAAAGAACTCCAAAAGTGCCAAACCCCTAACAATGAGGAGAAAGGCCTGGAGGTCACAAATGACAGAAATGGAGGAAAGAAAACAACTAACTAGATATAGAGTTCAAAACCATGGTTACAAGGTTTTTCAAGAATTTTCCAGAAACCACCGATAAACTTAGTGAGACCTTCAATAAATCTGGTAAGTCCCTTGAGATTATGAAAAAGGACCAACTGGAAATTAAGCATACACTGACTGAAATAAAGAATATTATACAGGGATCCAACAGCAGACTAGAGGATCGTAAGAATCCAGCCAAAGATATGAAATATGAGGAAGCAAAAAACACCCAACTGGAAAAGCAAAAAAGAAAAAAGAATCCAAAAATACGAAGATAGTGTAAGGAGTCTCTGGGACAACTTCAAGCGTACCAACATCAGAATTATAGGGGTGCCAGAAGAAGAGAGAGAGCAAGACACTGAAAGCCTATTTGAAGAAATAATGACAGAAAACTTCCCCCACCTGGTGAAAGAAATTGACTTACAAGTCCAGGAAGCACAGAGAACCATAAACAAAAGGAATCCAAGGAGGACCACACCAAGACACATCATAATTAAAATGCCAAGGGCAAAAGACAAGGAGAGAATCTTAAAAGTAGCAAGAGAAAAAACAGTTAGTTACCTACAAGGGAGTACTCATACGACTGTCAGCTGATTTCTCAACATAAACCATGCAGGCCAGAAGGAAGTGGAAAGAAATATGAATAGCAAGAACCAACAACCAACAACCAAGATTACTTTACCCAGTAAAGCTATCAGGTAAAATTGATGGTCAGATAAAGAGCTTCACAGACAAGAAAAAGCTAAAGGAGTTCATCACCACCAAACCAGGATTATTTGAAATGCTGAAGGGCATTCTTTAAGAAGGGGAAGAAGAAGAAAATGGTAAAAATGAAAATTATGAACAACAAAGTGACAACAAATACATAGCTATCAACCAGTGAATATAACAATTAAGTCAATAGAAATATCTGATGAACAGAATAAACTGGTGAATAGTATAGAAGTAAGGGCATAGAAAGGGAAAGGACTGACAATTCTCAGGGGGAAGGAGGTGTGAGGGGTA
This sequence comes from Murina feae, assembly GCA_004026665.1. Classification (NCBI taxonomy): domain Eukaryota; kingdom Metazoa; phylum Chordata; class Mammalia; order Chiroptera; family Vespertilionidae; genus Murina; species Murina feae. Next base: position 5,040 of record PVJC01016817.1, on the reverse strand, counting down.
TGAGAAGAGACTGGACAAAAATCTTACATCTGTGGATGAAGACAGTGGTGGGGATTAGGGCACAGGGTGGGGGAGGGGAGCCAGGTGGAGGGCGGCTATGAGGGTTATAAAAAAAGAACATCTGTAATAATCTGAACAATAAAGATTTATTTAAAAAAAAGAGAGAATCCAAATAGCTCAACTAGGCAACTACAATGGACTACCAAACACAGGAGACCTGAGAGGTCATACCAGTAGCACCCAAAAAGAAACTAGGTAGTAAAGCAATTGGACCTACAATTAAAACATAACAGCAAAACATGGGAAGACAAAAAAGCAATACACAAAAGAAAGAAAAAGAGGAATCACCAGAAAGGGAGTTAAATGAAATTTAGGCTACTAACTTATCAGAGAAAGAATTCAGAGTAATGGTAATAAGGTTGCTCAAACGGCTGGATGATAAGTACCCACAACTCAATGAGAATTATAAGGAGCAAAATGAGAATGTCACCAAAATGAAAAGGAACCAAGAGAAAATGAAGAACGACATAGCTGCAATAAAGAACACAATGGAAGGCTTAAACAGCAGACTAGAAGAGGCAGAGGATAGCATCAGCGAATTAGAAGACAAGGTAGGAAAAAACACACAGACACAGGAGCAACTGCGAAAAAAACGTAAAAAGCAAGAGGAGAGCCTAAGGGAGCTTTGGGCCAATGCTAACGAAACAATATTCACATAATAGGGGTACCAGAAGGAGAGGAGGAGAAGCAAGGAATAGAAACCTGTTTGAAGAAATAAGGACAGAAAACTTCCTGAGATTGGTAAGAAAAAAATTACACAAATCCAAGAAGCACATAGAGTTCCAAAAAAGAGGAACCCAAAAGAACAACACCAAGACACATCATAATTAAATTGGCAAACACCAACGACAAGTAAGAATCTTAAAGGCTGCCAGAGAGAAACAGAAAATTACCTGCAAGGGATCTCCTATTAGAATATCAGCTGACTTCTCAATAAAAACACACCAGGCAAGAAGGGAATGGAATGAAATATACAAAGTGATGCAAAGCAAGGGAATGAATCCAAAAATAGTATACCCAACAATGCTATCATTCAAAATTGAAGGTGGAATCAGAAGCTTCACAGACAAAAAAAAGGGCTATGAGAGTTTATTACTATGAAGCCAGCAATGCAAGAAATGCTAAAGGGACTTCTGTAAAAAGAAGAAACAGAAAGACAAGAAGAAACACAAACATTAAGGACAAAAATGACCACAAACAAGTACTTTTCAATAATATTATTAAATGTAAATGGATTAAAAGCTCCAATCAAAAGACACAGGGTAGCTAAATGGATAAGAAAACATGACCCATATATTTGCTGTCTGCAACAGACGCACCTCAGAACAAAGGATACACACAGACTATGTGTGAAGAGATGGGAAAAATTTTTCAGGCAAATGGAAATGAGAAAAAAGGTGGGGTTGCGATACTTTTATCTGACAAAATAGACCTCAAACTAAAAGCCATACTAAGAGATAAGGATGGCCACTACATAATACTAAAGGGAGCAATTCAACAAGAAGATTTAACTCTGGTAAACATATATTCACCCAATACAGGAACACCCAAATATATAAAACAACTTCTAGAAGATATCAATGGAAAGATCTATAGCAATACAGTTATAGTAGGGGACTTTAATACCCCACTGACACCACTGGATAAATCCTCTAAACAAAAAATCAGCAAAGAAACGGCAATCCTAAATGACTCACTAGATCAGATGAACTTAATTGACATCTTCAGAATATTTCATCCAAAAGCTACAGAATATACATTCTGCTCCAGTGCACATGGGAAATTTTCAAAGATAGACCATATATTAGGACACAGGCAAAGTCTCTTCAAATTCAAGAGAATAGAAATCATAACAAGCATCTTCTCAGATCACAATAGCATAAAACTAGAAATCAACTACAATAAAAACATTGAAAAAAAATCAAACATTTGGAGGCTAAATAGCATGTTCCTAAACAATCAGTGGGTTACCAGAGAGATCAAAGAAGAATAAAAAGCATCCTTGAAACAAATGACAATGAAAACACAACAATCCAAAATCTATGGGACACAATGAAAGCAGTCCGGAGAGGGAAGTTCATAGCTCTATAGGCCTGCCTCAAAAAAAACAAGAAAAACTGGTAATAAATTATCTAACCCTACAACTCAAAGAGTTAGAAAGAGAGCAACAAGAAAAGCCCACATTATCAGGAAGGAAGGAAATAATAAAGATCGGAGAAAAAATAAATGACAGAGAGACCAAAAGAAACAATAAAAAAGATCAAAGAAACCAAGAGCTGGTTGTTTGAAAGAATTAACCAGATTGATGAACATCTTGCCAGTCTCACCAAGAAAAAAAGAGAGAGGACCCAAATAAACAAAATCAGAATGAAAGAGGTAAAATAACAACTGACCCTGCTGAAATACAAAGGATTGTCAAAAAAATACTAGGAACAACTCTATTCCAACAAACTAGAGAACCTTGAAGAAATGGACACATTCCTAGAAAAATACAAGCTTCCAAAACTTAAGCAGGAAGAATCAAAAAACCTGAATACACCAATAACTACTAATGAAATTGAAACAGTAATCTAAAAGCTTCCAGCAAACAGGAGAAGACAGCAAGATGGTGGCATAGGTAAACACCGTAAATGCAGCCGTGCACAACTATTTCAAAATAACCAGGAAAACATGGATACCACCCACACCCACAGGAAGGCTGGCTGAGTGAAAATGCTACAACTAGAAAAAGACTGAGACTCAGAGGAGTTGCAGAAGCAAAGTACAGAGGTACAGCGGCACACGCACGGGGCTCAGGGAGAGGGCTGACGCCGGAGGACGTGGTTCTTTTTCAAACCAGAGGGAACCACAAGCTCCTGACAGCTCTGAACTTCAGTTCCAGGAGAGTTTCTGGGGACCCAGATACACACCCGGAGAAGGGGGACTGACTGGCACTGGGAGGAAATCCAAAGCGGGTTTCTCTTAGCGTTGCTTGCAGCAATTACCGTGGGACACAGAGACCCAGTGTCTCTTAGCACAGGGCTTAGAATTGGCCATAGCTATTTGCTCCGCACTGCAGACTTCCCGAGGCCCCGCCCCTCCCAAGCTGTGTCAGAGGCTTTGCATATAAAAGGCTGAGTAGCCTAAGGAAAAGGCTAAATCAACACCTCCTTAAAGATACAAGAGCCAGGAGATTAAAAATAGCGGTGGATTAGGCAGACGTATACAGGGCCTTGTCCCAAAGCAGATAGGGAAAGCAGCTGAAACGAATAGCTTCCAGCCCGAATTGGCAGTGGAGATAGAGCTGGGAGACTGCCTGCAGCTGCATAAGACAGAAGACTCCTGAGAGAGGAGAGAAAAAAACTACATAACCAGAGACCCAGAGAAGATAGATCAGGAGGAGACAAAGAAACAGTCCGCATATGAAAGAAAAACAGGCATCACCAGAAAGGGAAGTAAATGAAATGGAAGCAAGCAATTTGTCGGAGAAAGAATTCAGGAAAATGGTCATAAGGTGGATGAAAAGAATGGAAGACAAATTGGACAGTATGTGTAAGAACCAAGAGGAAATGAAGAAGAAGCAAGAAGAAATGCAAAACGACATCACTGCTATGAAGAACTCAATAGAAAGCATCAAGAATAGACTAGAAGCAGCAGAGGACCGCATCAGTCAGCTAGAAGACAAGGTAAAAAAAATACCCAAGCAGAGCAGCGCCTAGAAAAAAGAATTAAAAAGCAGGAGGAGAGCCTAAGAGAATTTTGGAACAACACAAAAAGAAACAACATACGCATAATAGGGGTGCCAGAAGGAAAGGATACTGAGCAAGAAATAGAAAACTTGTTTGAAGAAATAATGACAGAAAACTTCCCTGAAATAGGGAAGAAAAAACCCACGCAAATCCAAGAAGCTCACAGAGTTCCAATCAAAATGAACCCCAAAAGACCAACGCCAAGGCACATTATAATTAAATTGGCAAACACCAATGACAAAGGAAGAATCTTAAAAGCGGCAAGAGAGAGACAGAAAGTTACCTACAAAGGCTCCCCAATCAGACTAGCGACTGATTTCTCAACAGAAACACATCAGGCAAGAAGGGAATGGAATGAAATATACAAAGTCATGCAAAGTAAGGGTCTGAATCCAAGAATACTGTACCCAGCAAGGCTAGCAATCAAAATTGAGGGTGAAATTAGGAGCTTCACAGACAAAAAAGGACTAAGGGAGTTTGTTACTACCAAACCAGCAATGCAAGAAATGTTAAAGGGCCTACTGTAAAAAGTAAAAACAGGAAACGAAGAAGGAACACAAGGGTAAAGAATAAAAATGGTGACAAACAAGTATTTATCAATAATAACTTTAAATGTAAATGGATTAAATGCTCCAATCAAAAGACAGAGGGTAAATGAGTGAATAGGAAAACATGACCCACATATCTGCTGTTTACAGGAAACCCACCTCAGAAAAAAAGATACACACAGATTTATGGTGAAAGGATGGAAAAATGTTTTACAGGCCAATGGAAATGAAAAAAAAGCTGGAGTAGCAATACTTAAATCTGACAAATTAGATCTCAAAGTGAAGGACATAAAAAGAGATAAGGAAGGCCACTTCATTATACTAAAGGGAGCCATTCAACAAGAAGAAATAACTCTGGTAAACATATATGCACCCAATATAGGAGCACCCAAATACATAAAAAAACTTCTGGAAGATATCAAGGGAGAGATTGACAATCGTAGTGGGGGACTTTAATACCCCACTATCATCGTTGGACAAATCCTCTAAACAAAAAATCAGCAAGGAAACATCAATCCTAAATGACTCACTAGAACAGATGGACTTAATAGACATCTTCAGAACACTTCACCCCAAAGCCACAGAATATACATTCTTTTCAAGTGCACATGGGTCATTCTCAAAGATAGACCATATTTTGGGGCACAGGCAAAGTCTCTTTAAATTCAAGAAGATAGAAATCATATCAAGCATCTTCTCAGATC
>PVJC01016816.1:0-33267 GCA_004026665.1 Murina feae | reverse complement strand
AAGGGACAGAGAAAGGAAACATCTTGCCAGGGCATCTGCTTCTCTCCTAGGGATGCAGAAGGCGAGAGAGGGGAGGAAGAGGCCCATGTCCGTCGGGGTCCCAGGGTAGGACCGTGGGGAGGGTTCTCTCCCAGTCGCCCCGGGAGCCACGCGTGTGGCCAGGATGTGGCTGGTGCCCGCAGGTCTGGAGCCGAGACTCCCATCTGCAGTCACTCGGGGTTTCTGGGAGAATTGAAGGTTGTATGCTGAGCGGGCAAGGCCTCATGTCATCCTCAGGGACATGTAGCCACAGGACCCGTCACTTGATGGGGAAGGAAAAGGCGGTGGAGACATCAAGGCTGGGAAACCAGGCTGGTGTCGCACTAAGAAGAAGCTGTCCCCCCTTCTTCTCTGAACAGAGCCCGTCTTTCATACATACCCGACCTCACCCTACACCAGCAGGGGCAGTACACTGGGGGGGGGGGGAATCTATGATCATATTGACCTTGCCACTGGGTACCCTGCCCCTTCCTCCTCCCCTCCCCAATCATATATGAAGTAGGCCTTCTGGTTCCCACATCCCTCCTCACCTGGATCCAGTGCCTCAACACTGAGTGACCCCTGGGCTGCCCCTAACGCATGCGTCTATCACCGGAAGGCAATGTGCTTTCAGAGCCCGGCCCCTCCCAAAAAGGCTCAGGGGCTCAGCAGACAGAAGCCTCTTGGGCTCTGACCTCACTCCCAGCCCTGGGACCAGCCTGGATGGACTATTCCCTATAGGTCCCTCCCACTCGCCAGATTTGGGGACCACCCAGCTTGGTGCTCTGGGCTCTGACGGGGTGGTGGCGGGCGGGTAGGGGGGGTGTGCAGTGGAGGCACTTTCCCCAGGACTCTGCAGGTGTCTCCTTCTGAAGGTCAGCAACAGCTTCTCCTGTGACTCTGCTCCTGCTCCTGTTCCCCAGCCCATCCCTGGGGATGGAGGCCCAGAAAAACTTGCTGGTCTCAGAACTAGAAGAACCTGATTCAGGCCCCATCTGGGCCCCAAACAGACAGAGTCTCAGTGTATGAAGATCAGTCCCCTCAATACTCAATGCCTTCCCACATAACTTTCTTTTTAAAAATTTTTTTAATCTTTATTGTTGAAAGTATTATAGGTGTCTTCCCTTCCCCCCATGAGCCCCTCTACCCCCCCCCAAAGACCCCCCCCTCACTTTCAGTGGCTGCACAGGACTCCGTGGCGCGGCCGTGCTATTGGTCAGTGACAGTTCCTGTGACCCCTCAGTTAGGTTATTCACATTTGCCTTCCCCAACCCCCTACCACACCCACAGCTGCCCCCAAGGACGTCTGCTCTAGACAGCTGGTCAGGGGAGCCTGGCACACGGGGCAGTCGGAAGGCGGGCCTGGCTGACCTCTGTGGGAGGAAACATTTACGTTTACACAGCTGGTCCAGGATCGGTCTCAAGAAGAACAGGGTGGGGAGGGGCAGAGCACAGTGGGCATCTAGGTGACTTGGACCTGTTTGTCTGGAAGGAGGCAGAAGTCCCTGTGGGGAGGGGGATGTTTGAAGGCCCCAGAAACAGTCCTGGGATTGGGGCTGCAAGGAGGGGTGTCCAGCAGCCAAGGGTAAGAGAAAGATTATGAGATGCAAAGGGAGGGGTCCAGGGCAGTCAGCTTTCTGTGGGGGCAGTGATGGGGAGCGGGGAGAGGGGCCAGAAGGAGCAAGCCCTTCAGAGGCAGCTCTTCAGGATGAAAAACCTCTGGAGTGACGCAGGCTGCTCTGAGCCATGAGCATTTGGTTTTCCTTGGGGACTCTTTCCCAGGCTCCCTTGGACCCCAGCGTCACCCCCTGCAGGGCCCTCGGCGGTATAATCACAGACAGATCTGGTTATCTGACAACCACGGCAGAGAAAGTTCGGTAATCTTGCAAAGTCAGGCACAAAACAGAAAAAGAAAATCTCTGTTGCTTTTTATTCTCCTCTTAAGTACACGGCATATAACTTTAGGAGGTCACTTTCCACTCCAAAAAAATCAGAGGCCGGTCCCATGGGCAGCATTTCCAAAAGGGACATCGAGGGATGCGGTGCTGTGAGATGACAGCAGCGGCCCCTGGGAAACAGAGCTGTGTGGTTAAATATAGTTGCGAAGGGCTGAGCGTCCTTTCCTCCTGGAGACAGCCCCCCACCCCCCCATTCTCATGTGAAGGGCTCCGAGGGAGTCCTGCAGCATTCCCAGGCTCGAGGGACCCCTTTCCAACAGAACACTTAAAACCTCGGGGAACTGCTATCCTGCAGTAACCCACAGCAACCCCCGGCACAGTTTCTACTCTAGGCAGCGTGAGACTCACGATTTGAGCTGCACGTTGTCCCTGGTTGCTTTCTAAAGCCCATTGTGAAGCCATTTCATTCTAGTGTCGCTGAAGCCACAGCTGCAGGAGAGTAGAAGGCACATGGTTTACTGGGCCACGGAGAAAAGCCAGTCACTTCTCTGAACTGCAGTTTCCTCATCTGTAAAGTAGGATTCGCCACATCAGATCCCACGGGTTGTGAGGAATGAAGAGGTGATTGTGCGAACGCCCACAGCTCAGTGCCTGATGCTAACGGAATCCCTGGTAGAGGATAAAGGGACGTCGCTGAGAGTTAGAATGGGAGGGCAAGGAGACATGGCCTGAAAACCAGCCAGGGGGTGACACTGAAGGAGTCCAGGGAAACCTGAAGGACAGCTGAAGTCTCTTCTTAAGATAAATTATAGATTCAAAAGTCCAGTACTGCCCTGGCCGAGTAGCTCATTGGTTAGAACATTTGTCCCAGTACACAAAGGTTGTGGGTTCAATCCCTGGTCAGGGCACATACAATTATCAATCAATGAAGGCAAGTGGAACGACAAATCATTCTCTCTCTCTCTCTTTCTCTCTCTCCCTCCCTCCCTCCCTCTCTCCCTCCCTCCCTCTCTCAAAATCAATTAGAAAAATAAAAGTGCAGTACTTTGGGGGAAGAATTGGAGGAAGATGAAAAAAGAAGGGAATAAGTATTTGAGTTGGTGGGTTTTATTTGTTTTCTGACTCTAAGACTGACCGGTTAGCTTTTGCTATATAACAAACCACTCAGGAATTTCATGTCTTAAAACAACAATGAGATATTAATGATTCTTTCCTCCTGGAGGAAAGGTGGGTGCATGTGGGCTGGACTCAGCCAGTCATGCCTGGACTCATTCAAGTCCATAGAGTCAGCTGTGGGGGTGAGGGCTGGATGGTCTAAGGTGGTTTCACTCACAGGTCTGCTAGTTGGGGGCTGTCAGCCAGGAACCTCGGTCCCACCACTGGAGGTCTCTCCAGCAGACTGGCTCACATTTGTTCTCACGGCAGCAGCTTTTCAAGAGGGGACACAGCGGAAGCCATAAGGCCTCTTGACTTCTAGGCCTGGGACTCAGGCTCACTGCGCTCACATTGTATTGATGAAAGCAAGCCAAGGAGCCAGCGTAGACTCAAGAGGTGGGGAGGCAGAGTCCGCATCTTGTTATTAAGAAAATCCTCCTACGCAAACAGCAAAAGCAAAAAAAAAAAAAAAAAGGAACGGAATTGCACATTTGATTGTTTTAATGTGTATGCATGTTTAGTGACGTTTACATTTTGAAATAAAAATTTATGATTCATTAAAAAAAGAAAAGAAAAGAAAAGAAAAGAAAAGAAACAATGGCCAAAGTGGGGTCACGTTGGCTGAGCCACGTCACCAAGCGAAGACGCAGTAACTAACCTAAGGGAGAGTTGGCCGCTCACAGGAGTGGAACTTTAAACCAGTCAGCCTGGAATTCCCTGACGCTCATCTGGGAGGTAATCTGATGGGAAGCTGTCCTTGCCCGAAGTGATCTACTCTTTTAACTTAGTCCCAGCCTCTTTTTGCACAACTTTCATTTTGTACAATTCCTCGAGCGCTCTTCTGGTTCATGAATCACTTAATAAAGCCAATTCATGAATCACTTAAGAAAGCCAATTAGATCTTCAAATTTACTCCATTGAACTTCGTTCTTTAACAATGGAGATGGGGCAATGAATTCCTGGCCATTTAAAATCTCCAACATAGAGGCTAACTCTTGCATATTTGGCCCGAGAGGCTGTTCGGTGGGTTGGGGAGAATTCCACCTATGCACTCCCTCCCTGTGAATGGTTTCCTACACCTGCCTGGGCGTGCACATTCCTGTGTTATCTGTACTTCCCTCCTCTACTTCTTCCCCTTCCTTTCTCTCCTCCATCCACTTCAATCAGATTTTGCCTCCATTGCATCATTGAAAGCCACCAACGATCCACATCTTGCAAAGCTGCTCCTCCCATGCCCTCTCTGACCTTCCTCGCCTTTGGGAAGGACAGCAACATCTAGCGAGTTGCTCAAGGCAAGGACAATCAATCATTCTGGATTTCTCTTTCCCTCACATTCCACACCCACTCTGTCAGTAAGCCCTGCTGGCTCTGTCTCCAAGCTACAGCCCCAGTGCACCTCTTGTCACCATTTCCAGTGCTGTGCCCCTAGTCCAAGCCACAGCCTTCAGCTCTGGGATGCTGCAATGGCTTCCGCACCAGCTTTCCTCCCCTCCCAGCCCCAGCCCCAGCTCCCTCTTGTCGGTCCTCCATGCAGCAGCCTCCTGAAGCATAAATCAGATTCTGTATCAGGCCACGACTTAAAATCTACCAGTGACTCTCACTAAAACTGGAAACACATACATCTAGACCGTTTGTCAAAGCTATGAGGCTTCTGCCCTGTCTCTGACCTTACCCCCTTCTATGCTCCCTTGATCCCTTGCGTGAGCCCCAGGGACCTCGCCAAGTTTTTTCCTCTCTCGTGGCCTTTCCACTGCTGTTTCTTTCACCTGGAAGCTCTTCTCCCAGATCTTTAGCACATGTCAGTACCTGCAATTACTCTCTTCATGGGTGTTTTTTTGAAACTGATTTTAGGGAGGGAGGGAGGGAGAGAGAGAGAGAGAGAGAGAGAGAGAGTGAGAGAGAGAGAGAGATATCAATGTGAGATACATCAATCTCAGTGCCTCCCATGCATGCCCCACTGGGAATTGAACCTGCAACCCAGATATGTGCCCTGACTGGAAATCAAACCCAGGACCTTCCAGTGCACAGGATGATGGTCCAACCACCTGAGCCACACTGGCCAGGACATGTGTTTGTTTTACACATGTTGCATGTGCTCACAGCCCCGCACTCCCGAACAGAAGAGAACAGAAGCTCTTGTCTGTCTTGCTTACAGCTGTGTGCCCAGAGCCTGGAGCAGGGCCTGCCATAGGCAGAGCTCAGTATCATTTGTTGACTGACTTGACTGAGAGGCATAGCCGAGACTGTTAGAGCTGGAAGAGAAACAGTCCAACCTCATGGCTTCACACATGGGGAAACGGAGGCACAGACAGAGTCACTTGTCCAGCGGCACGAATGCAAACATGCAAGCCAACTTGGTCATACCCAATCCTGAGGTTCTTTTCCATACACAGTCGTAGCTACTACAAGGGAGGGTTAGTTATTTCACCCTACAAGCTACCTGCCAAGTTATCATGGAAGCAGATCTCAGAACAAATTCTGTCGCCCACGCAAATATTGATGAAACAAACATTTATTAGCAAGTAGCCACAGAACCGGTTTATATAATGTTCTGTAAGGTCAGTGAAGGCCCAGCTCTGGGTCCTTTTAGGTGCTCGACCACCTTGCAATAAAGGTCCACTCAAGGACGGGGCAGCAGTGCAGAGGCAGGACTCAGTTAGACTGATGGTCACATCAGGCAACCAGAATACCATGGAGCAGGGTTCAACTCAGAGCATCAACCCTAAGTGATTTTTTTCTTTTCAAAATGTTTTTATTGATTTTTTGAGAGAGAGGGTGTGAGAGAGAGAGAGAGAGAGAGAGAGAGAGAGACATTAGTTGGCTACCTCCTGCAGGTCCCCTATTGGAGAGGAGCCCACAACCAGGGCATGTGCCCTGACCTGGAATCAAATGGGTGACCTTTTGGTGTATGGGATGCAGCTCAACCAACTGAGCCACACCCATTAGGGCTGAGATTCTTTTACTCTGAACAAGGAATTGGTGATGACCCCAAACCATTTTAGCCAATCTACACAGCTTGAATACTACCAATTTCCCCAACAGGGAGCACATTTCCAGTACCTGCTATGCCAATTCATAACCCATGAATATTACTGATACACTCATTGTGGCATTCTCTATGCTAATCCGGAAAGGTTGGGGATGGGGTGAGGGAGGATGTAGACATGGAGAGCTGTAGAGGCGGCTGACCTGACTGTATGTGACCTGTACGTTTCTTTTAACTCCCAGGTTAATTTACTTCGAGTTGGAAATGTGAAATCAGATGTGGTGGAAGTATTTACACAATGGAAATTGGTAACAGGGTCTTCGCCCATGGAGGGACAGTTATGAAGCCTTTATTGGCATACTGCTGGATAGGCTGTGACCTGTGGTGTGTGACCTTCTGATACAATGCTGGCTGACTACCTCCCCCTCATGACTTCCTCTGCACCAGGAATGCTCAGTCCTGGCTGCACTTTGGAAAGTGCCCGGGACCTTCAAAAGAACGCCAATTCCCAGGCACCGCTAGGTGGAGATTCTGACTTGACCGGGGTGGGGTTTGGATAGCTAAACACATTTGGAGCTCACCAGGTGATTCCAATCTGCAGCCAGGGTCACACTCACACCTGCATGTCACACTATCTTTGCCATGTATTCTAAGACTCACAGAAAGTTAATGGCAAAACCAGGATTGGCAGCAGACCCGCTGACCCCAAGCCCAGAGCTCCTGGCAAAAGGAGGAAAAAGTTGAAAATAGGTGGTCACTTCTGAGGTCTCAGTGTTTGCAAAATGGCTGAGGGGCAGCTCTCAGCACTTGGGGTTCTGGTTGGGGGTGGGGAGGGACGAGGAAGGAGCCCAGGAGCCCAGGGAAGTCTGTGCCAGCCCCAAAGAGCTCCATCCAGGTTCCCTCCACAGGGGTATCTCAGCTTTGCTTCCAGGGCATCTTACAGGGCCCAGATGTGTGTGTGTGTGTGTGTGTGTGTGTGTGTGTGTGTGTGTGTGTGACATAATCCCCTGGGAGAGGGAGACAGACTAATCCCTCAGGGGATAAGGTGCTGAACTAGCACTCCAGGCGTGTAGAGAGCAAAGCCTCAAAGAGTGGGTGTAAGACTAGCTCTGCAGGGCTGGGTGAAGGAAGCTACTAGCATAGAGAATACCATAATAAGTGTATCAGTAATATTCATGGCTTTTAATTAGCAAAGAAGGATAAGGAGTTAATTTTTTCCTCCTCAAAGAACAGAAAATGTGGTGGGCAGTTAGACAGACACGAGCAGAGCAAGAACTATGGGCCAGGTACAGAAGGTCACCAGGATGGAAAGCCCTGAGTGTCTAGTAAAGGACAAAGACAGGGTGGGGCCTTGTCCCCAGGGTGACATTTCCTCCCTAGCATATCACTGGTCATGCCACTTGGATCTCCTGACTTTTCCTTTCTAGAGATAATATTTAGGCCTCAGTTGTATTTCAGCTCCGAATCCAGAAAAGTTGCAAAACTAGACAAGTGAGGGCAAAGCTGACCTTAGGACCAGCTGCTTTGGATAATGGTCCCTTGTCCTAGCTCCGACCAATCAATCAGTGGAGACCTAGACCTTGAAAAGACACACCTGAAAAGCTGCTGAATATTCTATGAAGATCTTCCCTCCTTGACCGCCCCTAAAATCTCCACCTTAAATCCCTTAGGAGGGAGGACCAGTGGGGAGACCCAATGGTCCTCCCTCCAGTAGCACACCCTGCCGTCTCCTTTCCCTTTCCCCCAGGCACATCACCTTTACAGTCCTCACTTGTAAGCTCCAAAGGCCCTTCCTCTGCCTCTATAACGTTTTCTCAGCTCATTTCTTCTATGAATTACTTCTACCTCTGTGGTTTTCTAAAGAAACTAGTGGCCTAGTACACAAAATTCGTGCACATTAAAAGGGGATTAATTAGAGGAAATATTTTAATATTGCTATTTGTCCTTTCTCTATAATAGAAGTGTCAGAGATTAAAGAAAATTAGTAAAACATATATGAAAATCTTCCTCCTGTCAGAGTCTGGGGTGCACCATGGAACCCAAAGTCAAGTCTTCAACCACCCACATGCACCTCAAAATTGCTCAAATCCCAAACCTGGACAGCCCCCCTTCATTGGGCTAGATCCAGACCCGGCCAGTCCTACCCCGTCAAGCCCTGCCAGGTGGGTGGGTGCAGCCTCAGGTCCCCTGGGTGCCAGGGCAGGGGGGCATGGCCTGAGGTCCCCCATCAAGCCCTGCTGGGCGGAGGGAGTGGCCTGTGATCCCCAAGCCTGGCGCCGGGGCAGCAGGCACAGCCTGAGGTCCCCTGGCCTGGTGCTGGGGTGGGGGGCATGGCCTGAGGTCCCCTGGCCCAGCACCAGGGCGGAGGGCACACCTTGAGGGCCCCTGTCAAGTCTCGCTGGGTGTGGGGCACAGCCTCAGGTCCCCTGGCCTGGGGCCAGGGTGGGGGCATGGCCTGAGGTCCCCTGGCCTGGCACCAGGGAAGAGGGTGCAGCCTGAGTTCCTCTGGCCTAGTGCCAGGGCTGGGGGAGCAGCCTGAGGTCCCCTGTCAAGCCCCATGCAGGAGGTGGGTGGGTGTGCAGCCTCAGGTCCCTGCTGATTGCTCCTTAAGGCTCCTTAGCCTCAGCTGTGAGTGCAAATTGACCGGAGTGATGGTCATCTTGCATATTCCCTCTTTATTATATAGGATGTTCTCTTATAGTTAGAATCTTGGCTCTGCATTCTTTCCTAGCCAGAACTCAAATACTGAGGTTGCTGAACCCAGGTCTGGTCTGACCCCACAGGCCTAACACCTGGTAGCGTTAGGACCACCAGCAGCAAAAGGACCACTTTGAACACTGTGGTAAGATGTTTTCTTGGACCTTCGTTATCCATCGAAGGTAACCTGCAGCAGTCCCCGGTTCCACGTCTCTACCCAAGGGGCCCTCACAGAGCCGGCTCCTTTGCACCAAGAAACTTGAGTTCCCTTTACCCTTCAGGGCAGGGGAGGGCTCCCTTCCCATTCCCAGCCTTACTTTCTTCCTTCCAGGGCAGAGCCTGTGTCAGTCTCCCTCTGGGAGTCCGTGTGTGCAGGAGGCTTGGGAGTCCACAGCAAGGGACCAGGACAAGGGTGCCACTCCTGCAGTCGCCACCAGGGACCCGCCCAGCACTGCCTTGCGCGTGACCTCTGGGCCACACATATAATGACAAAAGCAACAAACACAGATGGGCTCCCAGGCTGACTGGGCCTGGGAAGCAAGGAAACAGCAGTGAGTCAAGCTGGGGCCATCTAGCTGTGGGAGAGTCTCACAGTCAGGACTGGCTCCAGGCAGAGGAAGGCCTGGTGGGAAGAGGCTGGGTCAGACCTGGGCTGAGTGTGCAGAGAAGGGGGCCGCTAACCTGGCCTGCGGATGGGCGGGGGTGGGGGGTGGGTGGGTGTGGGGGTGTTGGGGGGCTCCGAGAGAGCAGGGTTGGGATCTCACCTGGCCACTGGCCACACCAGAGACTGGCTGGGGAAAGGGGGTAGGTTAGGAAAGAAAACTCAGGGTTCCGGCTCCATGGGGGGCCCTTCAGCTCCACCCTGGTCTGCTGCGCCTTCTTAGACCGGGCTCTCCGCCCTCCTCATGGTGAGCAACTTGACTTCCCATTACACTTCACATCTTTCACATTTAGCACCTGCGCGGCTAGGTTCTGCCCTGTTCCCATAGTCTTCCCTCTTGACAATAGTAGAAAGTGTGCATTTTCCTATGCACCCCGGCTTAGGCGCGCCCTCTCTCTCCCTACAGCTCATCTGTACACAGGCGTTTGCAGAGCTGCACGCGACCTCCTCTGCAGAAACCTCGCCCCCTCCCCTGACTTCTCCTAGTTTGGGTCTCCGGCTGTAGCCCCGCCCTCATCCCGCCCCCTCCCAGAGGCTGGGCCGGTGCCTCGCGCCCATTGGCCGCTGGGGCTGGCCCCGGGCCGGGCTGTGATTGCGGCTCGCGGGTGTCAGTCCCCGAGCGAGCGCCGGGGGCGGGGCGGGGCGGGCCGCCCGGCTGGCAGCCGCAGGTGGGGCTGCTCGCTGCCAGGGACCGAGCCGGGAGCCCCGCGCCCCGCGCCCCGCGCGCCCAGGATGCCCCGCGGGGACTCGGAGCAGGTGCGCTACTGCGCGCGCCTCTCCTACCTCTGGCTCAAGTTCTCGCTCGTCATTTACTCCACGGTGTTCTGGGTGAGTGACGCCGGGAGGGCCCGGGGATGGAGGTGGGGGCACCCTCCCTCGGCCGCCCCCACGCCGAGCCCCGGGTTGCGTCCAGACGTGGCTGCTCCTCGCCCCCCTCTCCCTGGAAACGGGGAGATCCTGGCGCAGCCTGCATTTCAGCCTCCTGGTCCGGATCGTTCGAGCCGGTTGGCTGCGGCGAAGGAGCACCTGCCAGCTCACCTGTGGGCGCTTGCCCCGCCGTTTGGTCCTCCGCGCCCCTTCGCATCCGCGGGGAGGGTGGGCCTCGACCACCCCCACCCCGCCTGCCAGGCATTACTGTTTCCCTCCCCATCAGCCTGTGGAGGAGGCTTAGTGGCCCCGGACTCCCGGCCAGGTCCCCACTGTTGACTTGCTGATGCCCCTGAGCAAGATGCTTCCCCGCTGCTCTCGGTTCCCTCCGAGTGGAAGGAGGATGTGCCAGGAGGATGTGCGCCTTGCCCGCCGCTGGTTGGGAGGGTTCCACCAGCCGACATCGGGGGAGGTCTCCGGCCAGCTTAGGTGCTTGGTAACCATTTCCACGCCCACTGAGCTTTACCTCCCCTCTGTCTTGAGCGGGCAGCATGGTAGTAGTTGGACATGAACCAGACTTGGAATCCTGCTGATACCACTTTCGAGCTGAGTGATCCTGAGGAAGTTCCTTCAACTAGTTACCGGATTGTGAATGGAGACTAATTGTAGTCAGCGTTTAGGATGGCTGTGGAGCTAAGATGAAGTAGGCCGAGCTCAGAGCTTAGCACAGGGACCAGGGGAGAGCTCAAGGGGTGCAGGTCCTTTTTGAAATTGCCGGCAAGGAAACCGGGTCCTCCTGGTAAACTGTCCCCAAGAGACTGGATTTCTTTATGGAGATTTCAGACGAGGCTGGCCCCCTCTTAGAAATGAAGACATCTGTCTGCAGTCCGATTCCAGGCCTGCCAGTGTAGACTAGGCCCTTGCCCCCAGGGTGCCCCAGGGCAGACTTTCCCAGAAAGGGGGAAGGAAGTCACTGACACCCATCGCCCCCAAACTCATGCGCACTCCTGTGTCCCCCTCGGCTTCTCCCTGCGTATGTTCTACCGGCAGGAACTGTCAGGTCTGCCACCAGGCCTGGCTTTCCCTGTGGTCCCTCTGCAGATGTGACCTGGCCTAGTGGTCAAGGGATCCAGATTCCAGTCTTGCTCTGTCCCTGACTCACTGGGAGGTTCTATAGGGAGCCTCAGAGCTGCTAAGTGACTTGTCCATCTAGAAAACTAGGTGAGCCCAGCTCCCAATCTAGGTCTCGGACACGACGTGATGTGGGAGAGGGAGGCGCAGATGATGAGCACAGACATGCAGGTGGGAACCGCAGGGAAGCGGCAGGATGACAGTGGGATTGATATGGGGGTGACTTGGGCTCTCATTCAGTGTTGCATCAGAGTCAGGTAGAGAGTTTTAAAAACACTACCGATTCCTGGCATGGGTATTTATTTTAACTTGCCGTGTTGGAGCTCTCCAGGTAATGTGAGTGTGTACTCAGGGTTGAACACTGCTGGGCTAGATTGTCTCACGGGCCCCTCGATTCTGATTCTGGGATTCTTTGCCTGCCCCTTGCTTGTCTGGCCTCAGGAGCTCTTCTCTCAGAAGGTCTGAGTTGAAAGAGGGAAGGCTAAAATTGGTGGGTGTGGAGGTGGGGAAATAGGGAAGACCAGGAGTCAGAAGGTGGGGGTTCCATTTCTGGCCTCACCCCTTCTCTCCTTGTGTAATCACTGACCAGCCTCTTAACCTCTTCCGCCTCCATTTTCCCATCTGTAAACTGGATGGCTGCTACTGTGCTTCACACCGCCTTGGGCTGCTTTTAGGATCAGTGATGTGAGGCGAGAGTGACATGTGGGCAAGCGAAGTGCTGTGCAGAAGGAAGTTGTGCCTTAAACTAAGCTTGCCCTGGCTGGTGGAGTGTCATCTCATGGGCCGATTCCTGCTCAGGGCACATACCTAGGTTCCAGGTTCAAATCCTGGTCTGGACATATGTAGAAGGCAACCGATCAATGTATCTCTCTCACATTGATGTTTCTCTCTCCCCCTCTCTAAAATCCATAATAAAAACAAACAAATCTTGACTCTTCAAGGCCTTGTTCTGCCATTGTCTCCTGCAGCCCAGAGGGAAGACCACCTTATGGCCCTGGCTTTGCTTCTTCTCCTGGGTCAGGGTGGGACTCAGAACTCACCAGCCAGCTGAGCTCACCTTACCAAGTCCTTGACTTCCCATCCCTGGATTATTTCTGCTTGAAAACCTCCCCACCCATGCCAAGAGCTCAGCCACCTGCCAACTCTGCCTGGGCAGCTCCAGGTGCCAGAGTTTGACTGCAGGGCGGAAGCCCAGTGTAAGTAATTTGTTCGAGACGGTGTTTGCTGTTAATTGGACATCATTACAGGAAAACCCATTATGCCTGGTTCCATCTCTTGGGAGGAGGAGTGGTGCCAAGGGTTACTTGCTTTATAAGCCCAAAGTGCTAACACTTCCATCTCAGCCTTTGGGTCTGGAAGGAGCCATAATGTTTACCATAACCATGCATCTTCTCTAAGACTTTGCTTTAGAACTTATTATCAAGTAAAGGCATTGTACAAAGTTTGTAAGTACAAAAGAGTAGTTATCAGTGGCAAATCTCCCTCCTACCCCTCTCCCCTGACCTGCACTGTCCAGAGGGGGCGTCTATTATCAGCTTCTTGTGATTCTTTTCTGAGTTAATAAACTACCATAGGATGCCCTAGACACATACATGCGCATATACTATATTTTTTTCCACAAGCACACAGTCCCGCCCCTTACGTCTTCATTTAAATTTAAATCCATGTAAAATTTGAAGCTCTGCTAAGGGTTGCCTCATTCTGTTTGATGGCCGCATAGAAGTCGCTGTAGGTGATGCCAAAATTTATTCAGTCAATCTCCAGCTGGGGAACTCCGGTTGTTTCCGATTTCTAGTTACTGTAAACTGAACTGCAGTGAGCATCTTCAAATGTGTTACTTTGCACATATGTGTGCATGTCTGTGGGTTAATTTCCAGAAGTAGAATTGCTGGGTTAAAGGTTATGTGTATGTATAATATACATACAGAACAGCACCAATCATAAGTGTTGGTAGCCCTAGCTGGTTTGCTCAGTGGATAGAGCATTGGCCTGTGGACTGAAGAGTCCCAGGTTTGATTCCAGTCAAGGGCACATGGCCGGGTTTCGGGCTTGATCCCCAGTGGAGGGTGTGCAGGAGGCAGCCTATCAATGATTCTCATCATTGATGTTGCTATTTCTCTCTTCCTCTCTGAAATCAATAAAAATATACTTGAAAAATAAGTGTATGCAGCTTGATGGATTTTTACAAAGTGAACACACCTGTATAATGAGCTCCCAGGACAACCAGCAGAACGAACAGCAGAAGCCAGAGTCTCCCTTGTTCCCACTTCCGATCCCTCCCCCTCCCTTCCAGGGGTAATCACTACTGGAATGTCCAATAGCATTGGACAGCTTTGCCTGGTTTTGTATGTTCTTACAAGGTTGACAAGTGTTAACTTGCTCCACATAGAGCTTTTACCAACTGTAACGTTCTTTGCTGCATGTCTGTAAACGGACTCACTTTTTAAACTTAAGTTTGTTTTTAACTTAAGGGTTTATACACGACTACTAATGGGAAAATAATATTCCTTCATCAAATATAGTAGGTAACAGTTACAGTAAGTACAGTGCAAGGAAACCAACATTATTAAATCCTAGCTAGATATTACGGGTGCGGTAGGCTGTGAACCTGAGGCCTGTCCTCTTTGTTCAAGAAGCAGTTTGGCAAGTGTTTCAGAGGCTTAAAGACAAGCTGGCACCAAAGCTGAGATTTGCTCCTTTGTGCAATGGGGAGGGTCGGAAGGGAAGTGAGCAATGAGAACTTTTCTGTCCATGAGTCAATATGAGTCCAACCTTGAACCACTTACAGTGATTTCCTGCCACTCTCGGGGGGCCCTCTCGCTTTCATAGGGGGATCTCAGGGCCCAGGGAGGACATAGTTCACGGTTGCTCAGCGAAGTTGGCATGAGCCGCTGGGTGTCCACACCCCCAGTTCATTGCTCCTTCTGGTAGGTTGCTGAGGATTCTCCATGAGCAATGAGCTCACCCAGAGGCGCTTGGAACCAACTCTTCCCATCATGCAGGGTGAATCATTCTGACACATGTGCCCTCAGCCCACTGGGGACACACCTCTATTTTTAGCACTCACTGCAGGGTAGTCCAGAGATCCATTTACATGACTGTTTTTTTCCTTGCTGGACTGGGCTCCTGGAGGTCAGGGTGTGGCTCATTCATATCTTCTTCCAAATGCTGGTCTTGGGGTTGGGCACCCAGTAGGTGCTCAGAGAAGGCCTGTTGCGTGGGTGTGGTCGAGTCCAAATCTGTGTCTTTTAAGTAAGGATTTGAGATGGCAGTGCCCGGATTAGAGGCCGAGCAGGGCGTGTAGCCAGCAGTGGTTAGATGTCGCTGAGGTCTTGAATTTGCAAAGTGGACAGGGCTGATCATGGAGACACTGTCACTCTGGTAATCTTAGTAGTAATATTAGGAAGAACTTAGGGGGGTGAGTGGGAAGGAAGTGGATGTGGGTAAGTAGCGAAGCAATATTACCCAGAGAGAGGGTATATTAACTTTGCTTTGCTTTGTCCAAGCATGGACCCTGTTATCATAGCTTGGCCTGTGTTTCCTTATATCTATATATGTAAAAGGCTAATATGCTGTGCCAGAGATCGGTTATTGTCACTAATAGAGAAATGTGCCTGAAGGCTCGTCAACCTTAATTGCTATTCACTCATCGTTTAGATGGAGTCATTGATAGTTGAAGCAACCCTCCACTTGTTACTGATATGTAAATTCTTGTTGCTTGTTTGTTGTTGGAATTTCCTACCCTAAGGATATGGTTGTTTTTCCATTGCCTTAATAAAAGCTTTGAGCAAGGCCAGAGCAGTGGGCAGTCTCATCCACTAGAGGTAGACTCCACGCCTGGTCCCCCAGTTTCCAAATTGATTCTCTTCTACTCTCTCTTCATTTTGTGCGTGGCCTCCTCCAGAACTTGAACCCTGAATAGGAACCCTGAACCATGCTGGACGTGTAAGGGGCTCCCACAATGCTGAGTGTCCGTCCAGTTAATGATGTCACATAGCAATGCCCAGCTTCCTCTCCCTAGCGACGAATAGCCTCCTTGCAGTTTCTTCAGCCCAGGAACTTGACTTGCTTTATAGCCAGGTGCAAACATTTCACACTTTAACCAAATGTCTGTGAAGCATTCTCTGTGCCCCTTCTCATTTGATCCTCACAGAAATCCTGGAGTAGGTAGATAGAAGACTCCGTGGAATCCTATTTTCTTTTTCATTAGCCAGAAAATGGAGATTAGAAAGTTTAGAAACTTGACCCGACTGAAAAGAAGTAAGAAATGGTGGACCTTGAAAATGACTTCAGGTTTTCTCGCTGTGCAGAATATAGTCAAACACTGTGCAGTTAAAGATTTTACCCTTTGTTCTCCCTGCATGGTCTACAATAATAATCTGCTTCGTGTTGATATTTACTGCTGTGTTGCTGGAAATTACCTGAAAGCGAAGTTGGGGTGCTTAACTGGGCTGGAAAAAGTTTAAATCAGAAAGTAAGTCTAATTAAGCATGTTTATTCTATATATAGAAAAGGCTAAGGTGACTTGTGCATATGCAATACATATAAAGCTCTTGCTGGCACCAGTCTCACATGTGTGTTTCAATCTGACACTTTTATTATAGAGAAAGGGTGAATTGCAATATTAAAATATTTCCTCTAATTTCCTTTCAAAGTGCACAAATTCATGCACCAGGCCACTAGTGTTCCTATGGTTTAAAAAATGGGTAAGAGTGCGGACTGTGGACCAGGCTGTCTAGGTTCAAATCCCAATTCTGGTCCTTATAGGTTGAGTGACTTAGGCAATAGCTTCCATGTGCCTCACTTGCCCTATTTGTAAAATTGAGTGATATTAAAATCTACCTGAGAGTTGCAGCGATCATTATGTGGATTAATAAATAAGAAATGCTAAGAACAATGCCTGGTACATGAGAAACACTGTATCAGCTCCTTAAAGAGCTAGCCTTTCTTCCCTTGCCTTCCTCTCTATTCGAGGTGCTCAGGAGCCATAGACTGAGAATGAGAAGGGCCCTTAAAGGCATCTCTAATGTGACCTTTAAAAATTTTTAAAAAATATATTGATTTCAGAGAGAAAGAGAAAGGAGGGGGGAAAGAGAGAGAGAGAGAGAGAGAGAGAGAGAGAGAGAGAGAGAAACATCAATGATGAGAGAGATCATTGACTGGCTGCCTTCTGCATGCCCCATATGGGGATCAAGCCCACAACCTAGGCATGTGCCCCAATGGGGCCTGGTTCATAGGTCAACACTCAGTCACTGAGCCACGCCAGCCAGGCATGATCTTTTTCTTTTATTGAGGAGAAAACAGAGGCCTGGAAAGAGGAAGTGAGTTGCTTGAGACCCCATAGCAAGTTAGTGACAGACCAAGACCTGGACCCAGGTTGCCTGACTCCAGTTTCTTCCCTGGGTCCCCGTGGCCTTTCCCAGCCACCCGCCACCCGCTTCTGGTGAAAGAAGGGGTCCTCTCGGCTCAGGGCTCCAGGGGTAAGAGGACAGCACTCTGGGAGCAGCCAGGGACTTGGCCTCCACGTAAGCACGACGTGAAGCCAAGCGGAAAGAAAGTAGATTCAGTTTCCAGCAGGTATTTCTAACTTTCAAAAAGAGCTTTATTGTTTTTGCAAAAATACGTGCACATGGTTCTAAGAAACTTCAAGCAATTCACGTGAGTACATTGGGAGGGAACCACTGCCACATGTTGGCAGACACCTCCTTGTTCGTATATGTACGTATTTCATTTCCTTAAGTTAAGAAAAAAAGTGTGCTTGGTTCATTAGGCAGGTCTACTTTCCTCTTGTTCTAGGCAAGCATTTCAAAGCGCAAAAAAGTAAAACCCAAGCAGAAAGGAGGCAGCCTTTGTACTAGAGGAGCAGGCCCCTTGCCTGATGGGATGTCAGAGGAGATCTAGAAGCAAAGGGCCTGGGCTTGGGCCTCCAGCAGAGAGGCCATACCCTCCCTCAGCCCGGCTGCGCGAGGCCTTTCAAACCCTGAGGACCAGAAGCAGGCCTGGGAGGGGTTTGGAGAATGTTCCAACGCACTCGTCTTCCAGATGAGCAAAGCGAGCCCGAGAAGGTCTCTTCGCTCCCAGTCTAGGCTCCTGTGCGTGACTCTCGCAGAAGGAAGGGGTGGTTAAGTTGTGGGGCTGGCTGGGGACCTTGCTGCCTTTGGCGGTTTGCTCGCTCCTGAGACGCTGGAGTTACGACCTGCCTCCTTCCTCCCCCTGCTGCCCTGTGCCTCTTCTCTCTGTGACTCACAGTGCCAACCTGGGGTGGGGCTCAGTAAACAGATAAGGAACTGATAATGAAATTTCTGTACCAGCCAGCTCCACATGGGAGCAGTGTCTTCTGGGTAAGCCCAGGACTGGCATTGAAAAGAGAAACCTTTCCCAGAATGAACCTTTGGATCTGAGCGGGTTTGAATCAACATCTTAGTGGAAGGGAGGAGAGTCCAGTCTTGACCTGCTGTTCTTTTTAGGGTGGGGACGATTTATTTGCATATTCAGTTAAGTTCTTTCTTTTTTCTCTTTAAAAATTTTTATTTTTATTTATTGATTGGCGGGGGGGCATCAACTTGTTCCACTCATTCATGCACTCATTGGTTGATTTTTTCCCCCCCAGAGAGTAAGGGAGAGGGAGAGAGAGATAGAAACATCAATGATGAGAATCATTGATTGGCTGCCTCCTGCACACCTGCCACTGGGGAATCAAGCCCACAACCTGGGCAGGTGCCCTGACCGGAAATCGAACTGTGACGTCCTGGTTCATAGGTCACTGCTCAACCACTGAGCCACACTAGCTGGGCATTTGGTTGCCCTGACCAGGGATTAATCCCATAACGTTCTTCTGCCTTTTTTTTTTTTTTGCTAATCCTCACCAAGGATATTTTTTTGCATTGATTTTTAGGGAGAGAGAAACATCAATGTGAGAGAGACATATCAATTGGTTGCCTTATGCATGTGCCTCTACCAAGGCCAGAGATCCAGCCTGCAACTGAGGTATGTGCCCTTGACCAGAACTGAACCCGGGACCCTTCAGTCTGTAAACCCACAACCTTGATGTATCAGGATGACACTAACCAACTGAGCTACCCAGCCAGGGCCACAAATGCTTTCTTGATGTCTACGTGTGCCAGGCACTGTGATAATTATTGGGAAACCAACAAGAAAGGCTTAGTTCAGACCTTGGAAGGCACACAAACCAGAAAAGAAACAAGCTTGGGAGAGGTGCTACAGAGGAAGTCAGGGAGGAGCGGGAAGAGGCGGGAGCCGCTGCTGTAGGTGGGTGGTCAAGGGAGGCCTTTCGGAGGAGCTGAGGCTCAAGGCGTGAGCTCAGGGGGTGAGAAGGAGCCAGCCATAGAAAGGCCTGTGCAGAGCATCTCGGAGGGAGCGGTGGGGTGTGGACCAGGTCTGACTGGCTGCGGGACCATGACTGACAAGTCACAGACTTGTGCCTCAGTTTGCTTGTCTGTGGAAAGGTGCTAACCGTTGTCCTTGGATTTAAGCCATATTCAGGCGACCCAGGATGGTTTCAGCTTAGGATCCAGAACCTAATTATATCTGCAAAGACCCTTTTCCCAAATAAGGTCACATTCAGATTCAGGGACATAAACATATCTGGGTTGTCCCTCCCCCGGGGCCAGGCTTGAATGGGCAGATGCCTCCAGGGCCCTCTTAGCAGAGTCTGGTGTGGTCAGCGTCAGGGCAGATGCTGGGAGGCCTGCGTCCCTGGGCAGGAGCCCGGAGCTCACTGGCTGTGGTGAGGGGTTTGGGGAGTGGGTGGCACGGGAAGAGCCACCATCTTGTACTAGTCCTGCCACTTCGCTTTACCTCATTAGATCCTCAGAACCACACTGCGAGCTGGGGAGACAGGGGCTGAGGAGACTAAGGCCTTGAGGGGCTGTGACTGGCACAACCAACCGTTTGCATCCATCCCTGAGACAAGAGTTGTTCCCTGCGGAAACGGTGCCTGTTGGGTTTAATTTTTGGAAAGGGGACTTTCCCACCAATGAGGGTGCTTCCCATCTTGGCCAGCAGGGAAGTAAACATTTGCCCAGAGGGTGGAAGGAAAACAGCCTTGGCCTGGTCAGGGCTCAGAGCCCGCCCCCTTCCTGCAGGAGACCCCTCCCAGGATGCAGCGTGTGGCCTTGGACCAGTCACACAGCCTCCCCAGGCTGTTTCCGGTCCTAGGAACGGGCTGTGCTGGGTGCAGTGTTGGGGGACTGCAGAGGTGCTTGGGGTCTGGCGGTTGGTCCTGTACATCCATTGTGTGCCGGGTGCTGTGGGCCCTGGGGGGCTTGGCAGTGGGTGGGGGCTCGCCCTTATCCCACCCTGTCATAGGGTGGGGCGAAGTCTCCTGGCCTGAGGGGACTGAGTGGCGGCTTCCAAGCCTGGCATCACATTCTGAGACCTTAGGGAGTGACCCCCTGCTAGCCAGTGGGCCTTGCCTGTGACTCAGAGCCTCCCTCTCTGGGGGATTTGATGAGTACAGACGTCCAGGCCCCATCGCAGACTCCATGGGGCTAGAGTGAGGCCTGGGCACCCATCAGTTTTAAACTTCCCCTGGTGATTCTCGGGTGCAGCTGGAGGGGAAACCGCAGCTCACAGCTGTGTCTGCGAGGGAATTCTGAGGGGACTGGCCTGGTTCTCAAGACGATGTTCTCTCGAGTTGAATCCTGTTCCCAGCCTTGCCAGCCACGTGGACAGTCTCTGTGGGCTGGGAAGGGAGTGTACACGTTGGGAGAGGCGCACCACCAAGGGAGTGGCCCAGAAAGTGAGGGAGCATTTTGGCCAGGGCAGGAGGAGGTGTGTGTGTGGGGGGGGGAGGTGGGGGGATGGAAGGGGTGGAGTTGGCGGGGCCCAGTCTGGGGCTGTGGGAACTGGGCTCCTTCAGGGGGCCAGGATGTATTTCGGGGGGTCCGTGGTTCTGGAATTGTGTTTTCCTTTTGCTTATGTTTACAACATCCTTTTCCGTGGTCTGAGGTTAACTTCGAAACTTGAAGTCTCTGTAGAAGCAGGTTTGAGTTCCTTGAGCCAGGGTCATACACTGGGAGGTGAGCTGAGCTGAGTTTCCTCCCTTTGACTGTCTCCAGTTGGAGGACAGCGGCGGCGGAGGCACAGGCACCACGTTGGGAAGCTGGGTGTGATCTGGAGGATCAGGGGCCCGCAGTTCTGGCCCCGCTGGAAGCCAGCGGAGTGCAGGTGGTGGGAAGCAGTGCAGGTAGGTGGGCTGAGTTGCCTGGGGTCATGGGGTGAGTGGTGACCAGTCAGTGGAAGAATGGAGGCTTCTGACTCTGACCAGTGAGCTCTGTAGTGGGTTGAATAGGCCCCTGCCTCCACCCCCCGTCCCCCTGCAAATAAAAACCCAGATATGTTTAAGTCCCTGAATCTGAATGTGACCTTATTTGGAAAAAGGGTCTTTGCAGACATAATTAGGTTGAGGATCCTGAGCTGAAACCACCTGGATCGCCTGAATGTGCCTTACATCCAATGACAAGTGCCCTTACAAGAGAAAGGCAGGGCGCGCTTCGAGACAGGTAGGAGGACGCAGACACGGGGGACGGCAGTGTGAGTGGAGGCAGGTAAAGGACTGCCTCAGAGCCCCCAGCAGCTGGGAGAGCCTCCGGAGGAAGAGTGACCCTGTGACAGCACCTGGGCCTCCAGGGCTGTGAGAGAACACCTTTCTGTTGTCTTAAGGCGTCCAGTTTGTGGTCATTGGTTACGACAGCCCCCGGAAACGAATGCAAGCCCTTGTTGCCTCACTTGGAAGGGGCCCAAATCCTTTTCTGTTGGGTGGGCTGCTGCGCTGAAGACTCAGGTGGAGAGTCTTGTGACCTGTGGCCAGGGGAGGAGCGAGGTTGGCAGGAAGGGGGAGACTTACAGCCCTGCCCCACGGAGGCCCCGCCCCCTCCTAGCTCTGTAGGCCCTCAAAGGTCAAAGGCTGTGCTCTTCAACCTGTTTCTCATGGGCTCCCCCTCCCAAAGGAAAGCCCCATAGAAAGAGGCTAAAACTGGGGCAGGGGATGCAAGTTAGCTCTCAGGAAGGACTTCCTGGTCTGAAAGTAGTTAAATCAGAACGGCTTGCCCAGTGGCTGTAAAACACCCGGGTTCCCTCGCAGCCTTTCGGAGCAGGAGTGTCACCCATCACTCGGGCAGCTGGGATGCGGCTTGGGATTCCAGTTGGGTGCAACTTCGAGGGGCCTCGGAGGCCATCTGGTGCAGCCCCTTCCTTGCCAAGGGGAGGAAGCTGAGACCAGACCACGCAGCAAGTACCTTTGGCCAGTGGGACATCCTCCATCGCTCAGAGGGGACAGTGGGCCCTGTTCAGTGACTGCACCCCCGGTGGGCACCCCCATTCTAACAGGCCTGCTGCGGGGCCTGGGGACAAGAGTCCATCCGACACGTGGTTTATCACAGACCGGCCTTCTCTGCAGGGCCAGAAAGAACCAGGCAGCGAGAACCCGGCCATGCCCCGGCTTGGTTCTGCTCAGCCTCTGATCTGGGCCACCTGTTTCCCTGGCCCTGTGAGCCAGGGGACGGATGAGCCAGCCCGGTCGCTGTCCTTTGAGAAGCTGGCATCCTGAGTCCTAGCAGCGTGCTCAGGACAGCTGCAGACGTCCTGTGACCAGGGTGGACTTAGTCAGCACCGGACACTTGTGCTCTGGGCTCCATCCTCAGGCGCGGTGCTCATGATCTGAGCAGAAATGAGATGGGGACGGGAGCTGTGCAGGAGCCACAGCCTCTGAGACGGGAGAGGGGCCTGTTGTTTCTGTCTTCCTTCTCCACTGCGGTCTCCTTAGAATTAAAGTTGCCCCTTTGCAGTTAGAAAGCACCCCTCACGCCCTGCGCCTTGCTGCCCTCTATCTAGCCTGATGGTACCTTCCACTTCTGTTGGTTATATTTGGTAAAAAAAGAGAAAAAGTCGGCCGATTTAAAGAAAAATAGTGGCACCTCTGGTCAGGTGCAGGCACTTGATCGTCTGGTTTTAAAGAAAGAATGGGATTCCCGTGTGTCCCAGCACCTTTCAGTTTACAGAGAAGTTTCCCCATCTCCTGGGGTCCCTGACTGACCCCTGGGCAGGAGCGATCATTCCTGTTCAACAGCAGAGGCTCCGAGGTCACAGCTCCTCAGGGAGGGAGTGCCGCACCAGCCCAGCCTCGGGGACAGGTGATTGCAGCCTCAGGTTGTCACCATGCTGGTCTGTGGTGTTGGTCTTCTCTTGTCCGGAATTGTCTTAAAGGGGAGGAGAGGATTGAAGATGACAAGCACTCTCCCTCCTTCCCCAGCCTCCCCCAAACAGGGAGGAGCAGGTCCTAAAGCCCGTGAGTCCTGTATTCTGTAGGCTCACCTGGATGTATAACAGGTAGGACCCTGCCACGGGCTGCATTTAGCCCCAGCTAGCAGGGAAGCATCTGCTTAGGGCATTAATTTCAGGCCCGAGGAGGCTTCCTGTTTGGGCTACTGGTGAGTCTGCCGCTGCTGTGGCCACTGAGATGCAGACCTGTAAACAGACCTTCTCCTGGAAGAGATGGAACTTGGACCTTGTTTGTTTTTGCAATGTTTCTATTGTAAACAAATCACAAACAAACAAACAAAAAAACAGAAAAGGTGACAGAATGACACAGCAGACACTCATATGCCCAGCAACCTGAACCAGTAATTTTGACATCCGGCATGTCAGAGGAAGCTGCAGACATTGTGACAGGTCACTCAAACATCCCAGCGTGCACCTCCAAAAAAAGCACTCGGATACAAGCACAGCACCATTATCACGCCTAAGACAATACCAAGACCACATTAAAGCTTCTCCAGTTGTCCCTACGATGTTTCCCATAATGCAGTGAGAAAGTCAGGATCCAGGACCACGGCTCATGTATTGCATTGGATCTCATTTTAACAAAAAAACAGGAGAGGTGATTCAGGAATCCTGGGGAAGACGGTGTGTTACTTGTCTGCATTTGTTTGAGCCACCAAGACAGTGGTTCTCAACCTTCTGGCCTTTAAATACAGTTCCTCATGTCGTGACCCAACCATAAAATTATTTTCGTTGCTACTTCATAACTGTAATGGTGCTATTGTTATGAATCGTCATGTAAATATCTGATATGCAGGATGGTCTTAGGCGACCCCCGTGAGAGGTGTTGCCCAGTCATAGCCGCTGTGTTTGCAAACAACTGGTGTGTAGGAGGCTTCCGGGAAGTCAGTGTGCCCGGAAACGTGTGGGTGGAGCCTCTTGGTCCCTTGGTCCCCATGCTTGGGATACAGTTGGGAAGGGGCCTGGAGAGGCCTCTTCTCTTTTGCAAGATGGCGAGTACGAAGTCAGTGGTTCCTCTTCAAGCTGGGTTAGTGGAAATGAAACTTCTTTTTAAAAAATTTTTAAACCCACAGAGAAGTTGAAAGAAGAGCTCAAAGAACACCTGTGTGCCCTTGAGTCGCCAACTGTTAACATCCTGTCTTAATCTTTCAATAAATAAACTTCTTTTTTGCCCCCCCTGCTGAAAGGAAGCTGCAGCCATTGCGATCTCACCCCCAGGTACCCCAGCATTCGGCTTTGCCAAAAGGGCTTTTTCTCCCACACGCCACCTTGTCCTGAAAAATAATCACCGGGAAATAAAGCCTCATCTGTGCAGATCATATCCAAAGTTCCTCAGCTGCTTTCCACATGTCCTTTGTGGGATATGTTGCCCAATTCAGGGTACACTCGAGGCTCCTTAACCTCCCCCAGTGTAGACGGGTACTTTGCCGTTAGAGTCCCTTGCAGCCTGTTGGTCTGCAGAACATTAATATTGCGGGTTTGCTTCCCAGTTCCCTTTGATTGGGTTCAGGCCACACATTTCCTGCACATGGGACGCGGCGGGAGGTGCAGAATGCCACCTTGGGAGACACGTGATGTCTGGCCTCCCCGCTGCTGGCCATGCCAAGCCTGACCGCCAGCCGTCTGCATTGTAAATGTGCATTTCCCCACGGTAACAAACCCGTAGCCGTGGGGTGACATGGGGGCTGTGTGAATACTCAGTTGGGTGAAAGAACATTTGCAAGCCAATCTGAGCATGTGACTCCCCTGCTTACATTATTTTGATCATTTCCCTGTTTCAAGTTCAAAATATATTGAGTTTGCCGATTCTCACCACCTCCATGCGCCTACCCGAGTCCAGGCTCCTGTCACCTGGAGTCTGGTTACTGCAGTGGATTCCTGATTGCTCTCCCTCTGGCCTTCATGCTCCCCGCCCCTGCCCCTGCGCCTCCTCTGTTGGCAGCAGAGCAGGCAGAGTAACTCATTTAAAAGTCAGAGTCAGCCAGATCAATGCTCTGCAAACTTGTCTTGCCTCCCAGCCACTCAGAACAAAAGTCAGAGTCCTCACAGTGGCTTCCAGGGCGCCACCTGACCTGGGCGTGCCCTGCCCCTGCCCTCTCACCCCCTGTCCTGCTGCAGCAGCTACCCCTTGAACTCAGGGACATGTTCCAAAGTCTTGGTAGTTGCTTGGACGTTCGCCCACATGTCCATGTGGATGACAGAGACCCCTCCCCTACGTCAAGTCTTTGCAATTTAAAGGCCTGGCCTCCTTTCCTGTTTTGTTGTTTTGTTTTTCCTTAGAGCAGGTATAACCAGGACACGCTGTGTGTTTTTTCTTGTTTGTCTCTCCCCAGCTAGAATGTGAGTTCCACCAGAACTGGGCTGTGTTTGCTGCCCTTCTGTGCTCCCCTCCCCCTTCCTAAGGCAGCTGCTCTCAAAGTGCCTTCCAGGGATCCTTGGGTGGGTGGGTGATACGGGCAGGCCAAACCATTTTCTTTTTTAATCATTTTCAATTACAGTCGATGTACATCATTATATTCGTTTCGGGTGTACACCCCAGTGACCAGACGTTACATAAATTAATACGTGATCATGCCAATAAATAAAACCATATTCATAATAATAATATGTTTTCCCCTCTCACTTGCTGTATGAACGGTTTTGGCCTGAGAGACCAGGCCTTGGGGGTCTGCTTTCTGTGAGCTTCCCTGGCCTCCACCTACCTACCTGCCCCTGGCGCCAGCGATGCTGAGCTGCTGTCTCTGAAGCACCTTCGTGGGCGCCTGAAACTCTTGCCCACTTCAGAAGTTCTTGCTTGTCAAGTGCATGCATTACATGGACTCAGTTCAAACACTGCCTCCTCCAGGGAGCCCCCGTGATCTCACTGGTCTTGCCCAGGATTTAGCATTTCCTCCTCTCTGCACAGCCAGTCTCCTCTATCCCCGTTTTTCCCCATTTCTGCTGCGTTTGTTGGCGAGTAGGAGTTCTTAGTAGAATGCGCTCCTTGAGGGCAGGCACTCGGTATCTTTTTACTCCCAGCGACTGTCTGGTACATGACAGGCATTGAATAGATGTCTGTTGGATCAGTGCTGCCTTGGAATTCAGAATAGGGGCTCCCCCTCCCCTGAATGATCCTTGGACCCAAGTGCCTCTAAAGGGGAAATGGCTTGTGGTGTCTGATGTGAGTCTTGAAATGTTAGTGTTACATCTGGCTACCTCTTCCCCGGGGAAGGGGAAGTCACATTACTGAGCACCTGCTCGGTGCCGGGAACTTCCGTGTGGCATCTTGCTTCAGGGGCGTTGTGGTTCATTAGGCCACTGTGAACCGGCCTAGGCCCTGACCACTTCCCATATGGCTTTGTCAGGAAAGTGTGGTCTGGGAACAGAGCCATCAAAATTCCTGTGAACTTCTGGGACTAGTGTATTTACAGAATGTGAAATCTTACAGGTCAAAGATGGAATGTGTGTTGCTGGGTTCTGTCCCCATGCCCCGCACGCAGTAGGTAATAAACACCTGGGATTACCTGTTCAGTGGGCATAGTTAATATTCTGAATATCAGTGCTAGTGAGGGCTTCCCATTGCTGATTTCATAGGTGGTCAGGAGTGAAGAGAGATCCCTGTAGCTGGGTGATTCAGGAAGGCTTCCAGGGGGAGGAGGGCTTTGAGCTGAGCTTCGGAGGATGGTCATTAGTCCCTTTTGGCTTTATTTCCAAAAAACTGTTGTTCTTTTTTCCACGGCTGCTGTGGGCGGCAGTGTTGAGGGCGTGTACCTCCTCTGAGGTTGGGCTGGGAAGGGCATCTCTGTCCCCTGAAGGGCCTTTCTCATGCAGAAGTGTGACCTTGAGAACTCAGGAAGGAGAAGACATCAGGCCCAAGTCGAATGGGAGCTAGTGACAGAGCTGGGATCACAGTCCCAGGCTCGCATGCCCCAGGTCAGTGCTCCTTCCAAGCTAGGATGCTGCCTCCTTTCTTCTTTGCCCTTTGACCTCTGGGAAGTCATGAGCATTTGTAAGTGGGTCAGTTTACATTCTTTAAGGCTCTGCAGTGCCAGGCATTGACATGTGTGATCTGATCACCTCCTCTGCCTTCTAATCCTGGTTTAGGGGTAGAGGAAGGGTTTAATTCAGATGTGGGATTTTGGGCAATGGGGAAAAAAATGAATCAAGGGAATTTGATTCATTTTCCTTAGATATAAAAGTAGGTCTAACATTAAAAAGAAGCAGCATGAGACAGTATTGCCCAAATTATGTAGAGACCGACCTTAATTCATATGTGCTCAACTCAAACAGATGTGTCCTGCCTGTAAGGCCTCCCTGCCTTCTGTACTCAGGGCTGGAATTTCCCTTATCTCTGCCTCCCCTTCCCCCATGCCTGCTCCTCCACCGCCTGCTCCCTCCTTTGTTGTGGCTTCTCCTCTCGGCAGCCCAGATGGTGAGGGAGAAGTGAGATCATGGGGGATCCCCCCTATATCCCCTTCCCTGAAATTGCTCTTGTCCTCACTTGCGGTCTCATTGGGCAACACACATGCTATTCCTGGGAAAGACCCCAGGCCAGGGGAGGACAGGGATGTGCCTGGCTCAGTTCCTGGTGGACGAGTGTGGGTACTAATTCGCTGCTGGGACCTGAACCAAAAGCCGGTGCCTAGGACAACGCTCCTTGTCACCTCTGTGAGCCTGTGTCTCTTTAAAGGGTCTGAAAAATAGGTCATTTTACCCATCTGGCCAGTGGCTTGCAGTCCTGAGCAGTGGAGCCTCAGCCAACGGGGCCAGGAAGACAAAGAGGGGTGAACAGCAGTGGTTTGGCACAAGGTGTACCCCTGAGTGAACCCCAGCAGGAAGCAGCTCCACCCCAACCCGTATAGCTCTTCATCTCTAGTCTCCCACCCATATCCCAGAACCCCAGCCTGCGTTCATCATTCCTAGTCTCTCTGCTCCAACCCTAGGCCTGGGGAGCTCTCAGCAGCCTGAGCAGGAAGTCCCCACTCCCAGAGCCTGGATCCTGGCTGCATTCCGGGGAGCACTGGCTTCAGTTCTGATTGGCCTTTGGCTAATGAGTCAGCCTGGCCTGAGGCTGAGATCTGGGAAGATAATCACCTTGGTGCCAGGAGAGCAGGCCCTGGGAGGCAGGTCTGCCTCTTGGTTCAGACACATGGAGGGTGGGGAGAGAGAAGGGTCCGGAGAGGGGGAGGAAAGGAAACGGGAGAGAGGAGTGTTTGGTTGAGGTGATTTGCTCCTGACTCTCCTTTCCCACAGCTGCTTCCATGGTTTCTAGATGAACCACGAGTCACTCTTAGCCTTAAACCTTGGAAGGCTCCACTGTGGAATGGGGCCACCAGAGTTCCTTCTTCGGGCTCATAGACGTGTGGATCAAATACTTTCTCAGATTCATTGCTCCAACAGATACCAGACCGGTCCCTATGCTGAGGAAGGGTCCAGTGTATAAAGTCTGACTCCAGGCACCCTTCAAGGCCCGGCTCCAAGGGGCCTTCCCTGATTTCCCAGGAGAAAGGGGCTGCTGTTTCGGAGAGTTCTTACGAGGTATTTGTGACACTCCCTCCCATCTGCCTGCTCCCCAACTTCCCAAGGGGCGTCTGGGCTGGACACGTCGGCTTCCGTGTTTGTGGTGGTTCTCAGTTAGGCCCACTTGACCCTGGCCCAGGTGATTAGCTGGGCTTGCAAAGCTCTGGCTCATGGTAGGTCTTTCTCAGCCTGGAATGTGCTGTGTGTGTGGGGAGTGTTTTTAGTTTTTATTTTGCCATAGGAATGTGAAACAGCAGAGGGTGAGAATGTGACAAGAGAGGCCTCCAAGAAACTTCACAATATAGAGAACAGACAACACGTGGGAGTCTTTTAAATCAAGTTGCTGTCACCATTGGTGACAGGAGGGTAGCCAACAGCCTGGTGTGCCCGCTCTGCTTCTGAGAGAGATTTGTTTTCAGAGGCCGCGTTTTCACCCTGGACCTCGCTGGAAGGCCTGCTCAGGCAGCCTGGCTTCCCGAAGTCTCTCCCCAGCGCTGCCTGTCAGCCATGCAGAAGCCTGGGGGAAGTGGAGACAGCACTTTCATTAGAGAAAGCATAGCAAAGAAGACATAAGTGAAGAAGGAATACCTAAGCTCATGGATAGGAGGCCCTCACTCAGTTCTACCTAAAGGGATCTGTGGATTCAGGCTGCTCTAGTCACACCTCAGCAGGTTTGTTTTTTTTTTTTGTTTTTTTTTTTGTGGAACTTGATAAGTTGATTCTAAAATGTATAAGGAAGAGTCAAGGTCCACGAATATCCGGTCAGTTCTGAAGAAG
This sequence comes from Murina feae, assembly GCA_004026665.1. NCBI lineage: Eukaryota > Metazoa > Chordata > Mammalia > Chiroptera > Vespertilionidae > Murina > Murina feae. Next base: position 4,277 of record PVJC01016816.1, on the reverse strand, counting down.
ACAGGAAGGAGGGACTTGACCTACTAGGTGCTAAGATGTGTTCTAATGCTATAGTCACTACAAGGGGAGGTTTGTTTAGGGGTAGATTGACTGATGGAAGAGGTAGGGAGCCAGAAGCTGACCTAGGCGTATGTGGAACCCTAGTGTATGACAATGGATCATGGCAGCTCTGTGGGGGCTGGAGGACTGGTTAATAAATGGTACTCGTTACATAACAAACCAGAACAGGTTGTGTGGGAGAACACTGTGGGTCAAGGATTGCAATTAACCATGTTCTCTGCTCCAGTTTTTACAAAGAAGTCCAGGGTCAAGGCAGAGCTGACAGCAAAGCCGGGTGACAAAGACCAGGAACCAGCTTCTTTGTTGGCAGGAGGAGGCAGCTTCTGTTGCTTTCTCAAGGCCTGGCTTTATTTGGGGTTGAAAGAAGCCCTGTTCCTCAAGCACAGGCTGCCTGGAGGTAGGATGGGGCCCGGTCAATGGTACCCGGGCTCAGGGCCCCCAAAGCTTAGGATCCTGACCTGCAGTGCTGGAGGTGGGTCTGGCCCCTGTGTCCGTTTGGGTTGGCGGCACTGCCAGGGCCTCTGGATCTGGTCTGTCCTGCTTTCCTTAGGGGAAGGAGAGGTGGGCATCAGGAACTGCACCTTCTTGGGGAAAGAGGGAGGAGGAGAGATGGTTTTCTCCTGAATGAAGCCAGTGAATACTAATTGAACCTCCTCTAGCTAGTGGCAAGGTGGTTAGGACCCAGGATTTTTTACTAAGGGTGGTCTCTCTACTTTCAGAAAGCAACAGGGTTAGAGTGGTAAGAGACAGCATCAATGAGAAACACTTTAGGTCTCTGCTGTCCAATACAATGGCTGTTAGCTGCATGTGGTCAAATTAAAATAAAATAGAATTAAAAGTTTAGTTCCTTAGACACACAAGCCACATTTCAAGAGCTTGTTAGTCACATGTGGCTAGTGGCTACTGTATTGAATGTAACCAACATCATAGAATATTCACTTGGCACCTTTATATTTTGCAAAGACATTTCAGATCACTTCTCTCCCAGATCTTTGCAACAATCTCGTCTGGAAGTCCTAGAGGCAGGACAGACAGATAGGTTTTTGTCCTGAATCCTGATGACTCCTCCCATGAGCCACAGAGCCTGGTCTATAACAGGAGACTCATCGTTTCTAGGATGTGTGGGAGTGTGAAGGATACGGGAGACGGTACAGGTCTAGCTCTTTGCGGGATGCTGTACAGCACTTTATAAATGGCAGCAGGTCTTACTGTGCTACATGTGAAAAATGAGATGCAAAGAGGGGCAGCGACATGGCCAAGGACACTGCACTCATAAACGGAGGCCCAGGTGAATGGAGGCCCGGAATGCCAGCCCCCATCTTTAATCTTGCCTTTCCTGCCCCTTCCAGCCCTGATCTGGACAGAAAAGAAGCTGGTACAGAGTGGGCTGAGTAGGAGGATGGGCCTGGGACAGAAGGGCTGAAGGATGCAAAGTCCAGGGTTTGTCAGCTGGGTGCAGGGACCCTGCTAGCCCCATCTTATTTGAACTCTCTCTCAGGCCTCGGAGTTTAGCGTTTCCCCACGTGTTCAAGTTGGAAACTCAGAAAAGTGCTTGGTTTGGGCCCAGCACGGAACCCTGGAGCTCAAGTGCCCCATGAGATAGCTTTAGAATGAACCCGTGCTTGGGCTCTTCCAGGAAGCACTGGCTCCTCCGGGAAGCCCACCCTGATTTTCTGACAATTCCTTTCTTCCTCTCACTTTTGTTCAAATTCCCAGAGTCCTCTGTGTCTCTCCATAGTAAGAACTGCATGCAGCTTGCTTCCCCCAGACCAAGGGGTCTTCACCTTCTTTGTGCAGGAAACTTTCCCTTAGAGGGTAACAGAAGTAAAGGGGTGACCTTCACTCCGACCCCAATGGAAATGCCTCCTGGATCCCATCCACGGGACCCTCATGGCTCACATAGAGGTCATTTCTAGCATCTCTCAATCTCCCCTCCTCCAGTCTTACCCCATATCTAGTCTTGTGGCCCCTGGTGACCCCGGGGCCGGGAGCACAATAGGTGCCTGATTTGTACCTCTTGGAGTGAAAATGGGCCTTTCATTGTCCCCTCCAAGTGCAGACTTGCCCCAGCTTGGGGGGTGGGGGGAGCCAGTCTGTGGAGAGGACAGTGACCAGATGCTTCCTGGAGGAGGAAACACAGGTGCTGGAGTGCCTCATGGGCTCCTGCTTCCCACAGCTGCATAGAGCTGGGCCTCTCCCTGCAGAGAGGAAGGTGGGTCCCAGGCTGTGGGGCTCAGAGGGGACTTTCAGCCCCTTTCACGCTGGACAGCCTGGCTCCTGTGCAGCCTGTCGAAGGCACCATGTGGTTTTGGGCCTGGCCTATGGGCTGTTGGCAGCATGTTCTCTCCTCTGGCCCCGCCTGGGTGTGGCTGTGTGCCCCCTGCCCCAGCCTGTTTAGCTGAAGCTGTCCTGCTTGACAAATAGGCCATTTGCTTCCTGTGCTGGAGCTGGAGTGGCCGGCCGCCTGGGGAAGGGCTATAATTAGCTGAGAAGAGTGGATGTGATCGCACACTGGCATTGACAGTTAATTTTATAGTCAAGGGGAAACATAAACTGATGTCATCGGAGATGTAAATATCATCTGGAAATCTTGAAGTTTCTGGAACTGAGGAGCCCAGATCAGCCTGTGCTGTGTGGGGAGCTGCCTTGGGGTTGCCTGCCAGGCCTCTGGGAGAGCTGGGGTGGCAGCACCTTGGGGTGGACCAGGAGGAACGGGCCGTGGGTACCCAGCGGTGGGGGTTGGCATTGCCATGATAGCTTTCGCTATGGCTTTAGTGGTCTGGGAATGTCGCGCGGCTGACTGGTAAGGCAAATGTGGTGCTTTGCAACAGGAGGGCAATGGGAGGAAGTTTTGTTTCCTGCCGGCATGCTGTTCCGGAGTGGGCCCTGGGGCTCACTTGTCAGAACAGAAGCCGGAGTTCTGCCTCTATGGAGAGGACTGGGGTCAGTTCTGCTCAGAACTGGGGCAGCAACAGTTGCTGGTGTTTTGGAGATGGTTTCCAAAGCAGGACACCTTACCTCGGAAGCACAGCCTCAGCGGGGAGTGAAGGAGGGGGACTGGCTAGGCAGTTGCCATCCTGCCCAAGAAGAACTGTTTTCTTTGTTTACAACAGGAAACACAGGACTCTCAAAAGTATATGGGTCAATTGTGAAAATATTAAGATGTCTCCTGTTGGTTCAGTGATAGCATGAGGATTAAACTTTTCATCAATATGGAAAATGAGCCCTAGCTGGTTTGGCTCAGTGGACAGAGCGTCGGCCTTCGGACTGAGGGTCCCAGGTTTGATTCTGGTCAAGGGCACATGCCTGGGATTGTGGGCTTGATCCCCAGTGAGGGGCGTGCAGGAGGCAGCCAATCAATGATCCTCTCTCATCATTGATATTTCTCTCTCTCTTTCCCCTTCCCTTCCTCTCTGAAATCAATCATCCTATATAATAAAAGCATAATACACAAATTGACCATCCCTTCGGGACGCCTAAGCCATGCCCACCAGCCAATCAGAGTGGCTGTATGCAAATTAGCCCAGCCAACATGGGAGCCGGCACTCAGGGAGTTGAGTAAACAGGCAGCGTCCGTTGCAGCAGGAGTGAAACTGTTTGCGGGCCGCCTGGGCTTCTCTCTGCTCCAGGGAACAACATATCTGCAACATTGTTTCAATCCTAGGAGCTGAAGCAAACAGCAGGCTGGGCCTGACTTCTAAGGGAAACATTGTTTCATTACAGAAGCCAGAGCTGAAGCAGACAGGAGGTTTTGTTACTAGGCCCTGGTTTAAAGGAACAGTGTATCAAAGATAAATAAACCCCAGAAACCTGCTTCCAGCCAGCCTTGCTGGGACATTGGGTCAATGGGAGCTGTGGGCAGCCTGAAAGTCTGCAAACAGCCATCAGCCCCTCACCCATGCTGGCCACACCCCAATGGGGTGAGGGACGCCGCTGGGGGGCTTGGCCAGCCTGCAGACAGCCATCAGCCCCTCACCCAGACTGGCCAGATACTCCAGTAGGGACCCAAAACCTGAAGGGACTGTGGGGAGCCTGAAAGCCTGAAAGAGCCCCTCAGCCTGTCACCCAGGCTGGTCACACCCCAATGGGGTGAGGATCCACACTGGGGGGCTTGGCCAGCCTGCAAACAGCCATCAGCCCCTCACCCAGGCTGACCAGGCACACCAGCAGGTGGACATCCCAGAGGGGTCCCAGACTGTGAGAGGGCACAGGTTGGG
>PVJC01016815.1:0-33285 GCA_004026665.1 Murina feae | reverse complement strand
TCTTTTTTTATTCCAGATGAATTTTTGGAGAGTTCGTTCTAGGTCTGTAAAATATGCCGTTGGTATTTTAATGGGAATTGCGTTGAATTTATAGATTGCTTTGGGTAGTATTGACATTTTAATGATATTGATTCTACCAATCCATGAACATGGTATGTTCTTCCATCTGTTTATGTCTTCCTCTATCTCTTTTTTCAACGTCCTGTAGTTTTCTGAGTAGAGGTCTTTTACCTCCTCTTTAGTTAAATTTATTTCTAGGTATCTTAGTTTTTTTGGTGTGATGGTAAATGGGATTGTTTTTTTAGTCTCTCTTTCTGTACATTCATTATTGGTGTACAAAAATGTCATAGATTTCTTGGCATTAATTTTGTATCCTGCTACATTGCCGAATTCATTTATTAAGTCTAATAATTTTTTGATGTAGTCTTTAGGGTTTTTTATGTACAATATCATGTCATCTGCGAATAAGGAGAGTTTTACTTCTTCTTTTCCAATTTGGATGCCTTTTATGTCTTCTTCTTGTCTAATCGCAATGGCTAATACTTCCAGTACTATGTCAAACAGGAGTGGTGAGAGTGGGCAACCCTGTCTTGTTCCTGTTCTAAGTGGAAATGGTGGTTATTGTGTTTTAACTACATGTGGCATAAGCATTTTTGTTCTTTATCAAGTGCTTGTGAAATTGTGCCATGTAACTTTTTTTGTCTAAACACAATGATGATATTCAAAGCATCTTTTGCTCATGATCATGGCCTGTCCACTTCAACTAAGAGCTGTTATTTTGATGGTAGCTACCTTTTTTTATGTTGGAGTGGTTGCTGAATCGTGGCCTCACTTTGGATAGGCACTGAATAAATATTGAAACTGCTATCATTTTGTGTTAAACTCTCTTTGTTTCTTGGAAGGTATTTGTGACTTTAAGGTTCTTGTTATATTTTACCTCCATCTAAGGCTTTCAATAAATCAAAAATTTTAGTATATGATATTAGTAGAATAAAATAAGCTCTATCAGTAGGTTAATCTTATGGCTGTCTTTTATTTTCTGAAACAGAGACTCTACAGGGGCAGGTAATTCACTGGTCCACAAGCGGTCTCCTTTACGTCGAAACCAAAAGACCCCAACATCCTTGACCAAGCTGTCTTTACAGGATGGATATAAAGTCAAAAAGCCAACATGTAAATTTGAAGAGGGTCAGGATGTCCTAGCTAGATGGTCAGATGGCTTGTTTTATCTTGGAACTATCAAAAAGGTAGGTTACCTTAATATAAGCTATCTCTTGCAGTTTTGCAGTTTAATAATTTTGAATTTAAATTTAACTATTCTTTATTTTAAAAGAAGTCACCAGTATTCCTCTGTATTTCAGATAAACATATTGAAACAGAGCTGCTTCATCATTTTTGAAGACAGTTCTAAATCCTGGGTTCTCTGGAAGGACATCCAAACAGGCAGGTGCTACTGTTTCTCTTGAACATGATTTATACTAAAATTTCATGTTTTCCAACTTGTTATATTTGAGTGTTATCTGTTCAACAGTGTATTAGAATATCTCAGAATCACCTTTAAGGAGAGGGTAAAAAAAAAAAAATCAACTTTACTTTCATAGTCTTCGGGAAGTTATAATCTATATCAGTAATTTTCAATCTTTTTCATCTCCTAGCACACACAAGCTAATTACTAAAATTCTGCAGCACATTAAAAATATATATATTTTGCCAATGTAACCCCTCCCCCCCAAAAGGTATAATTTTGATTCATTCATCCTGGAAAGATGTTGTTGTGTTGGCTGTTGTCATTTTTTTATTTGACAATCTAAGGGAAAAGAGGTCAGTGCCCCTGACTAAATAGTTAGGTATTGCACATTTTTAAAATTCTTGCAGCACTCTGGTTGAAAATTGCTGATCTATATTAAAAACTGCAAAAAAAAAAAAAAAAAAGAAAAAAAAAGAATCACTCTGTTAGAGTAGAGGTAGACTACTAACTACTAGAAGACAGGTGTGTCACTATTTTTAGGACCCTTCTAAGTACTTAGAAGAAACAGTTTGGGCTTCACTTTAACTGTTACTTGCTTATATTAGTACTAAGTACTGTAAAGAGGTATTAGGTATTAACATTTTTTGTCAGATGCTTGGGGGAATTAGAACATGTTAAAAGGCTGAGTACTAGAAATATTTATTAATAAAAATGGGTAAAATGATCAATTATTTTTGAATGTTTATATGGGAAAATGAGTACAGTTACACCTTGTTTTGGTTGTAAGTACATTTCTTATACTTTTTATTTTTACAAACTGTAATTGCTGTGTGTTATTTGAATCTGCTAAATAAAGGTGTTTTTCTAGGTAACTCTTTCATGGAAGGTGCTTTATTATTTTAAAAAATATGATTATTAAAGCCTGATTACTTTACACACTAATGCAACACTTTCATATAAATGTAAGTTTTGCCCTAGCTGGTTTAGGCTCAGTGGATAGACCGTTGGCCTGGGGATGGAAGGGTCTCGGGTTCAATTCCGGTCAAGGGTGGGCACCTAGATTGCCGATTCCTTCCCAGACTGGGTCCTGTTTGGGGAATGTGCAGGAGGCAGCCAATCAATGTGTTTCTCTCACATCGATATTTCTCTTTGTCTTTCCCTCTCCCACTCTAAAAATCAATGGAAAAATATCTGTGGGTGAGAATTAAAAAAAAAAGTAACAGTTTTTATTATTGTTGTTGTTATTATTTATTTTAAAGACAGAGGAAGGGAGAGAGAGACATCCACTAGTTGCCTCCCGTACACGCCCTGAAGGGGAATCAAAGCCACCACCTTCTGGTGTATGGGACAGATGTTCCACTGATTGAATCATACAAGCCAGGGCTAAAGCAGCATTTTTGGTTTTGCTTTTACTAGGTTAATAGGCCTGCACAAAGATCTGTGTTTTCTATTTCCTGTTGTAGAAAGGAGATGTAAATTCTCTTCCCCTGAAGAATAGATGGATACCTTTCTAAAGTATTTAGCGATTGGGTTTTGTATTGGATTTCCAAGTGCAACTTTATGATAGGTTGCGCATGTTGTATGTTTTAAATCTGGAATTGATGAGTCAATGAGAAAAGTGCTAGGAGGATAGGATGTCTTCAATAGTAGTGATATTGAGCAGATCTTATTACCTGCATTAGGAATTTCTCTTTTTTAGTTTGTAAACGTGACTGTCTATGGTGAGTCTGAAACACATACACTGCTTCTGTTTCTTTCTATTAGTTATGTATCCTTATCAATTTTTCTACCTTTTCAAGGTTTCTGTGAGTTAAAATACAGGTTTCTCAGTCTTTTGTCTCTTCTCTCCCTCCATTCCTTCTTTCCGAAGACCAGTGGCACATAGGGATAGAAAGTTGTCATGAAAGTGAGGGTCCTGTCCAACATGTGCCCCACCAGTGCATCAGTTGAGTAGTCTGTGGTGATTCTTTCCTCACTGGCTGCTTTTACTAGCCTTAGAATTACCGAGGATTACTTTTTGGTCATTAACTTTGTAATATCCACAAAGTAGCACACACATAACTTGGAGTTGCTATAAAATGAGGAAGTGAACCTGAAAATTGCATTATGAGAGATTTCAGTTTGGAGAGTAGCTTTAGTAGTATTTTTCTATAAGAAACTTGGTAATAACAGATATAGCAAAATAACAATAAATTAGCATAATTTCACTCATGTGATAAGATTCCTTTGAACAATTTACATAAATAAGGAAGAACATATAGTAATGTTAGTAATCAAAGAAATGTGCATTACAACAGGGAGATAACATGTTAAAACCATTAAATGAATTTAAAAGGATTTTTAATCTTAACACTAAATATTATGGTTTCTGTGAAAATGATACACTGCTAATGACAGTGTAAATTTCTCTTTTGGATATTTAAACAGCAGCATTAAATGCAAATAAGTTTTATACTCTTTAATTTATACAGCAGACTCATTTTAGCAGTTTCAAAAGTAAAGTAATGAAAAATATTTACTGTAGCTTTATTTTAATAATAACAAAAAAATTTAAGATATGGAAGATGAAATGGATTGAATTAGCACTCGCTTTTCTGAGGAACTGCCTTCCACCACACCAGTTCACCTGATTGCAGTGAGAGTCAGATTAAGCACCTACTCCAATCTAGGACTATTGGTTCTTTTCCAGGGAATTACAGATTTGGACAGAGAGGTTCCAGGCTCAGTCTGGTTGCTCTCCTTATTCTAGCCAAAAATCAGAAGATGTGGGGTTTAGCCAATTGTGCAGGGAAGAAGGCAAACCCTGGGAAAGCAGGAGGCTAGGGAGGACAATACATTGAAACAGACAAGGAAAAATGCAAAAAAAAAAAAAAAATGAACAAACAAGAAATTTGGTAACCTGTCTGTGTAAGAATAGAGGATGTAATAAAGTAAATTTGGTTCTTTCCCTGAATGGAATATTATGTAGTTACTAGAGGCCTGGTGCATGAAATTCATGCATGGGGCATGGGTGTGTATCCCTCAGCCTGGCCTGCACCCTCTCCAATCCGGGACCCCTCGGGGGATGTCCCTCTCACAATCTGGGACTTTGGCTCCTAACTGCTTACTTGCTTGCCTGCTGTTGACCAGAATCAAACCTGGGACCCTTCAGTCCACAGGCCGACTATCTACTGAGCCAAACCAGCTAGGGCTAAAAAATGTTTTTGATAGAAGGAATATTAAATAGTATTAATGAAAAGAAGCATCTCACAGTATAAAGTATGGACTCTAGTTTATCTAGGTTTGAATCCTAGCCTTGATACTTTGTAACTGAAGGTCCTTGGATTAGTTACTTTATCTTTCTGAACTCATGTCTTCTTTTTAGAGGGGATATTTACCTAAAAGTTGTAGAATTAAATAAAATAGTACATGTCAAGAACCTAACAATGCTTGGGTCAGAGCACAAAATTGAAATTTTTTTATTGTTGCTATGTGAATAAAGCATTTGTATTAATATTTTAACTATGTATATTTAAATAAATGAATAGGGAATATTAGAAATGTGTTAGAGTGATAAAACCATATGTTAAAATTTATAGAATAAAGTTGCTTTTAGAATAAAATGTTTTAGAATAAAAATATTTAAGAAAGAAATAATTTATCTATTCAGGTAAAAAGTGTAATTATTAACAGTGAAACCCCAGATTTTATTGCAGTGGGATTTTGTTAAGGTACTAGAGGCCCAGTGCACAAAAGTTTGTGCACTCGTGGGGGGGTCCCTCAGCCTGGCCTGTGCGCTCTCACTGTCTGGGACCCCTCAGGGGATGTCCACCTGCTGGCTTAGGCCCACTCCCTGGGAGATTGGGCCTAAGCTGGCAGTCAGACATTCCTCTGGAAGCCCGGGAGTTCTTGGGGGATGTCCATTTGCCAACAGGGAGCAGGTCTAAGCTGCAGTTGGACATCCTTAGCGCTGCTGAGGAGGCAGGAGAGAGTCCCGCCACCACTGCTGTGCTGGCAGCCGTCAGCCTGGCTTGTGGCTGAGCAGAACTCCCCCTGTGGGAGTGCGCTGACCACCAGAGGGCAGCTCCTGCATTGAGCATCTGCCCCCTGGTGGTCAGTGTGTGTCATTGTGACCAGTCATTCCCAGTGGTTCTGCTGTTAGGATCAATTTGCATATTACCATTTTATTATATAGTATAGAGGTCTGGTGAATGGGTGGGGGCCAGCTGGTTTGCCCTGAAGGGTGTCCCCGGGCCATTTTCAGGCTTGCCACATCCCCTTCAGGGTCAGGGTCCTCACTGGGGTGCCTGGTCAGCCTGGGTGAGAGGCTGTTGGCTGTTTGCAGGCTGGCCAAGCCCCCCAGCAAGGACCCTTACCCCCTGAGGGTGTGGCCAGCCTGGGTGAGGGGCTGAGGGCTGTTTGCAGGCTGGCCACAGCCCCTTCAGGGTGGGGGTCCCTACTGGGTTGCCTGGCCAGCCTGGGTGAAGGGCTGATGGCTGTTTGCAAGCTGGTCAAGCCCCCCAGTGAACAAACATTGCCAATATAGGCTCCTCACTGAGTCAAAAAGTAGTTTTGTAAAATGGAACACTTTATTATTATAAATAAATAATAAAACCATTTAAATATTTCAGGAGCCACTGGAAGTGGGGAAATGGTCTGTACAATATGTCAGGAAGAGTATTCAGAAGCTCCCAATGAAATGGTTATATGTGATAAGTGTGGCCAAGGTAAACATTGATTTCCTTTAATCTTGTGGGAAAGTTAGTGAAGATTAATGATTACAAATTACAATGTAAATTTGAAGCTGTTATGATAAATTTACTCATCAGTTGTAATTATATTAATGTTGGAAAAGAAAATACTAATGCATTTAAGTTGTAGTATTTATTAATAAAATAGAATTTGCTTTATGCTTTTTTTGATATTAAGGATATCATCAGTTGTGTCACACACCTCACATTGATTCCAGTGTGATTGATTCAGATGAAAAATGGCTCTGTCGACAGTGTGTTTTTGCAACAACAACAAAGGTATCTTTTAAGTGTTTTGGGCTAACTCCCTAAATGGAATTTATAAGTCATTATCAACATAATGATTGTGTACGTTGAAAGTTTATTTGAATGAAATGAGCAATAAATGCTGGATAGAAAGAGGTGCTGGTTATTGTTTGACTAATGATGCTTAAGTGATTTGCAGCTATTTTTGCACTTATTTTCTGATTGTGATCTTGGAATTGGAGCAATAATTTGAAAGAAAAACTAATAGGAAAGGTTATTATTAGTCAAGCAGTTTTGTGATATGGTAAGAAATTTAGAATGGAAATGCCTCCAGAAGTTTCAGAAGCATTTTTAAGTTATAGAATTGTATTTAAAATTTTATCTTTCGCTCTTTTAAATAATCTTTTCCCTCTAATATAGAGGGGTGGTGCACTTAAGAAAGGACCAAATGCCAAAGCATTGCAAGTCATGAAGCAGACATTACCCTATAGTGTGGCAGACCTTGAATGGGATGCAGGTCATAAAACCAATGTCCAGCAATGTTACTGCTATTGTGGAGGCCCTGGAGAGTAAGTAAATATAGTTATTTAATACCCTTTAAGTAATATATATTTTTTATATTGTCAACTTCTTTGTTTTTGTTACTTATTTTGGTATTGGAATAATAGTGAATTGTAAATTCATGGAAGTATCAGTAAAGAAAATTATGGGAGGGGAAAAGGCTGTAGTTTTATCTTTTTAATTAAATATTTGCTAAAGAAATGAACCTTTTCTAACTAAGAATGTTTAGGAATTTACCTTTAATTTCTGATCAGCGTTCCTAGTTCTGGAACTAAACAAATACTCTTATCTCTGAGGAGGTAACTCTTAAAATATTTCACTCCAGCAATCACATTTCTTACTCCTGTTACTTACATACCAATAATGTTCTCTTTTCCAGGCTAAAATCTCCATTGCCATAAAATATTCTTTATGATAGGACTTCCAAACTGCATTTCTTGCTCATAGTTTTTAAAAGTTATTCTTGAAATACAGTGTTATGGTTAGAAAATTCAGGGTTTCCAAGAATAGTCTGACAGAAAATAATGGGACTATTAAAATTCTGGACGTTATACTTCTACTAGGGGCCCGGTGCACAAAAATTTGTGCACTCGGGAAGTCCCTCAGCCCAGCCTGTGCCCTCTCGCAGTCTGGGACCCCTCTGGGGATGTCCACCTGCTGGCAATGCCTGGTCAGCCTGGGTGACGCTGAGGACCGTTTTCAGGCTGCCCACAGTCCCTTCAGGATTTGTGTCCCTACTGTGGTACCTGGCCAGCCTAGGTGAGGGGCTGATGGCTGTTTGTAGGCTGGCCAAGCCCCCCAGTGGGGTCCCTCATCCCATTGGGGTGTGGCCAGCTTGGGTGCGAGCCTGAGGGCTGTTTTCTGGCTTTCAGGCTGCCCACAGCTCCCATTGACCCAATGTCCCAGCAAGGCTGGCTGGAAGCAGGTGTCTGGGGTTTATTTATCTTCTATAATTGTTACTGTTCCTTTAAGCCGAGGTCTAGGCAGGTAACAAAGCCTCCTGTTGGCTTCAGCTAATGGCTTCTATAATTGAAAGAATGTTGCTGTAGTAGATTCTAGGCAGGCAGTTTCCTCCATCGCTGGTGCACGGGAAGGTTGCTGTTTGCTTCAGCTCCAAGGCTTCTATAATTGAGACAATGTTGCAAGTATGTTGCCTGGAGCCAGGAGAAGCCCAGCCGGCCGGTAGATAGTTTACTCCTGGTGCAACGGAAGCTGCCTGCTTACTCTAGCTCCGTGACTGCTGGTCTCCATCTTGGCTGGGTTAATTTGCATATAGTGGCACTGATTGGCTGGTGGGCATGGCTTAGGGATCCCATAGAAACAGTCAATTTCAATATTACTCTTTTATTAGATTATATAATTGCAAAGAGAGATTGTATTACCTTTCTTTAGTCATCTCATCTTATTCTTTTATTTTAACTATTTATAATTATTTTTTGTGTGTCTTATGAGACTCTGCTTCTCTTAAGATGATGCTGTCTAGGAGAAAACTAGAACATAGAGCTAATCGATGATGAATAAATGAATATATAAATTAATGAAATTTTAGTTCTGTATTCTGCCTCATCTCTGATTTTAGGGATTTTTTGTGATTTAATATTTTTATAATACTTACTAGTTTTTGGTCACCTGCACATTTAAGAAACTGTAGTTTTTAAAAATCACTTCTAAAATAGATACAATGAACTGATTTATAATTAGCATTTAGTTTAAAGCATTATTTAAAGTAGGTGGAAAGTATTATTGACATTATTTTATGAGATAAATCATTCATTGTTCTGTACCATGACTACATGAGCTGATACTGCTAACAGCTCTAACTTTAGTGCCTAGCAGAGTAGTTACTTGAACACAAGCACTGAAACATACTCATTTATTAGTCTTTTAGTCTTTGTTGAATAAATACCTTACTTAGTGTCAGTCTTCTTACCTTTCATATATGTAGCTTAAAATTTATGTGGGGCTGACTTGTTGAGCAACAGAATTATTGGGAGAAACACATTATTTGGGTGGCAAATAAGGCTATCAATATATCAAAACCATCTAATATAATAAAAGAGAAACATGCAAATTTGACCGTTACCACCAGCCAATCAGAGCGGCTGTATGCAAATTAACCCAGCCACAAACCAAAGGCTTCTGTTGCAACTGCCTGCCTAGGCTGGCTGAGCCTCTGCTCACAGCTACGCCCACCAGCCAATCAGAGCGGCTGTATGCAAATTAACCCAGCCAAGATGGAGGCCAACAGCCAAAGTCTTCTGTTGCAACTGCCTGCCTAGGCTGGCTGAGCCTCTGCTCACAGCCACACCCACCAGCCAATCAGATCGGCTGTATGCAAATTAACCCAGCCAAGATGGAGGCTGGCAGGGCGGCTCTGCACTGGGAGCCTCTATGGCAGGCCGGCATAGCTGTGCCAGGTGTGTCAGCTCAGTGGGAGGGGCCTGGGGCCTCCTCGGGGCGTCCAGGAGCAGCTGTCCTGTGTCTGCTGCCTAGCTCCGCCCCCAGGAGCCTCCGAGGAGTATCCAGGAGCAGCCGTCCTGGGTCCACTGCCTGGCTCTGCCCTGGGGGCCTCCGTGGGGTGTCCAAGAGTGCCTGTCCTGGGTCTGCTGCCTGGCTCTGCCCCAGGGGCCTCCACAGGGCGTGCGGGAGCGTCTGCTGCACAGTGCGGAGAATCCGAAGCCAGTTCACTGCCCAGCTCCACCCTGGGTGTGTTTGCTCAGCAGCAGGGCCCACCAAGGAATCCTGCACCAGCGTCCGCCCCTGGCTTGCCACCCAACTCTGCGCCAGGTGTGTTCCCTCAGCGGTGTGGGCCCACCAGGCGTGTGCAATCGTGGGCCCTCCGGTGGGAACCGTCCAGGCCTGCACTCACCAGCCTTCCCACCCCCCAGTGCACGAACCCTGAAGGGGCTGTGGGCAGCCTGAAAATGGCTCTCAGCCTCTCACCCAGGCTGGCCAGGCATGCCAGCAGGTGGACATCCCCCCCGAGGTGTCCCAGACTGCAAGAGGGCACAGGCCGGGCCGAGGGACCCCCAACCCCCGAGTGCACAAATTTTTGTGCACTGGGCCCCTAGTGTAGTAAATAAAAAGAAAGGATAATCCTCTGTTGAAGGTTGAGTTTTAGCATCTTCAGTTGTTCAAAACAAAATCTTTCAAAAAGCCTTTACCACCTGGTAGAGTCTTAGATTAGATGTATAATTATGTTAATTACATTAAATTGCTATATAGTCCATGTGCCATTTAACAGTGGGAATACTTTCTGAATACATCATTAAGTGATTTCGTCATTGTGTGAACATCAGAGAGTATACTTATACAAACCTAGATGGTACACATCTAGGCTATGTGGCATGTCACTGTGATATATGTGGTCTGTTGTTACCTGGAATTATGTCTTGCATAACTTATACTTGTTTCCATTTTAATAGACAAGAATAATAGTAACACAGTAAAAATATAAAGCTGCTAATGCCCATTTGATATATGGGGTAAACACCCATATGCATCAGTGACCTATGGAACTTCTCCTAGAGTATAGAGTCAGTATAAAAAAAACCCCAGGGTTGTGTTTTGACATAGCTCCTAAACTATGTTGACTAGAAATAGGTGTTTCTTTCTAGAGCTTATAAATTCTTGTTGACTGGAAATAGATGTATCTTTCTAGAGCTTATAAATTCTCATGAATAAGAGAGAGATGAAATGGTTAATATGAATGACATGTTTGAAAAAGAAAAAATTTAGCACTATGTGTAGTAGAAATGTGATCCTATAAGCACAGTGCCACTTTAAAAAAATACTTTAAAATACTAAAAATCATCAAAAGGTAGTAATTTTAATCTAAACTTTTTTCTCATAGCTGGTATTTAAAGATGCTACAGTGCTGCAAATGTAAGCAGTGGTTTCACGAGGCTTGTGTGCAATGCCTTCAAAAGCCAATGTTATTTGGAGACAGGTGAGAAGGGCATTTGGACTTTACTGTTTGATTTTTTTAAAATTTTATTTAGCTTTTTTATTGTGGTTATATTTGCAGTTTTTGATTTCTAGAAGTAGTTTTAATAGTGATTTGTAAAGAGTCACCTTAGAGGGAAAGTATTGAGTAATATATTTAAATTATATGTAATTTGAAAGTACATGTAATTTTTATACTTTTGCATATTATTCCAAAAGGCTTTTAGATATTTGATTAGTGATTACTTTTGCTTATATTTCCCCACAATGTTCTAAACTATTCTCATTGGTATCTTCCTTTAAAGAACCTCAAAGAGATCCTGTGACAGAACATTGGAAAAGGACAAAGAACCTTGATACACACAATTTATACTTTACACCTAAGAATTTTTAAAAGTAGACTTAATGTGCTTTCTGGATTAGGAGAATGTGGACTATAAGAGAGAACTCTAGGAAGACAAATTAAAGTTAGAACACTAAACTTGGCATAAAAAAGTCTGGTTTTAAATCTTGGCTTATGCCATTAATTTATGCCATCTTTCTGAGCTTAGGAAGGTGAACATGTCTCTTTGATGTGTACCCTTGATTATACAATAATTACAACTTTTCCTTTTTCCTTAGGTTTTATACATTTATTTGCTCTGTCTGCAGTTCTGGACCTGAATACCTCAAACGTCTACCATTACAGTGGTGAGGACATTTCTGTTAAGGAACAAAAGAGAGCCATATTCTTAAACCTATAGGATAAAACTATAGATATATTTACTTGGCTTAAGTAAAAATTTGGTCATCTTTACATATATACAGTATTTTCCGTCGTATAAGATGACTTTTTAACCCAGGAAAATCTCAAAAATCTTCTCTAATATCGAGAAGGCTAGTGAGAGAAGTGACCCAACTACTTCCTCTACTTTCTTCCTCTACCATTTCTACCATTTGAGCAGTTTAGTCTCGACTTTAGAGAAGATTTTCCTGGGTTAAAAAGTCGTCTTAATACACCGGAAAATACAGGTATTTATTTATTTTCTATTGTTTATCCTTAAACCTGATGTCATCTTCACCAAGGATTAGCTAATTATATTGATAAAGTTATATGGCCATTCATTTTCTAATGACTTTTTAAAATACCCTTCAGATCTTCAAAACTCTTACTTATCTTTCTAGTTCTTTTGGGCCTTCAGAAAAACATATAGTAGAAGAAAGTTCTTATTACAAATATGCCAGTTTTTGCTTCTCAGTAGCAATTCTTGGGCATGAGAAGTATGATGAATTTTGGAGATTTAATGATAAAATATTTTTACGGTAGTTCCCCATTGTCCATGGGAAATGTGTCCAAGATTCCAAGTGAATACCTGAAACTATGGATAGAATCAAACCTTGTTATATACTATGGTTTTCCCTACACATAGATAAATACACTTTACAGCTTCTCTTTGGAAAATATCATCATCATTACTCTTGAGCTTTGTGTTCATTATTCAGTAAAATAAGGGTTACTTGAGCACAAGCACTGCGATACTATCGCAATCCATCTAATAACCAAGATAGCTACTAAGTGACTAATGGGCAGGGTAGTGTATACAGCCTGGATCCACTGAACAAAAGGATGACTCACACCCCAAGGGGGATAGAGTGGGATGGCACAAGATGTTGTTATGCTACTCAGAACAGCTCACAATTTGAAAATTAGAAATTGTTTATTTCTGGAATTTTCCATTTCATATTTTTGAACTGCAGTTGGCTGCAGTAACTTTAAAACTTTGAAAGCAAAAATGACACTTAGGAGTACTATGTAGTAAGTACTTAGACATTTTTATTAAATGTTTTGCTTATTTTAGGAAAAGATAACACTTGCAAATCAGGCAAAGTCTAATAAAGTATTATCTATACAGTAGCTTTATAAATAGTAATAAAAACAATATTTTTGTAAGGTTTTTTTTGAAATCAGATTATTTTTTAATGCATTTTAAGAAATTATTCAAATATTTTTTAGTTTATAGTTAGTTTAGGATAAGTGAATGTTTAGTTAATGCTTTTCAGTTATTTTCAATATAATGATTTATTACATTATGAATATGACTTAGGATATTGACCCTATGTTCACTTACGTACTTTACATTGGATTTTTAAAATTACTGCTGTTATAAAAAATTGTGTGATTTCTTAACAATAACCAAAAGCATTGTTTTTTATATATTTTGATTACTTTGGATTCCAGGGTAGATATAGCACACTTATGCCTTTACAACCTAAGTGTTATTCACAAGAAGAAATACTTTGATTCTGAACTTGAGCTTATGACATACATTAATGAAAACTGGGATAGATTGCACCCTGGAGAGGTAAGTGGTTTTAGAGCAGACTTCATTAGCTACTTGATGTGTTTTTCTGTTTTTGTTAAAAGCAACTAAGACACATGTATAAGCCACCCATCTAAAGTAGAATTTTATTTTTTAATTCAGGGAGAAATAATTCCAGTAAGGATATCACTACCAGCCCTCTCCTCCTCCTGTGTGTTGCATGATGAGTAGGGGGGAAAATGGAGGAGGAGGAAGTAAATTTCTTTAATCTTCTATATTCTGAAGGTAGAATCATTGTAGTTAAAGGTAGAAGGGAGGGAGAAATCGTTGGTTACCTTACTTATGGTTCCTTCTCCTATGTTTTCCATCAACTTTAGAGATGTAACTAACACTCTTCTTTACAAATCTCTTGTTGGTACTTGCTTATAAATCTTTGACTTCTGCGAATGTTAGGAACCATTAATAGTGTTAAAAGAATGAGTTAGAGTGAAGCTCCCTGAGTTGGAGATTTTCTCCCTCATTCAGACATCTCATTCTGCTTTTCATTTGCAAAATATAACCACTCATGCTGGTCATACAAAGAATTTTTTTTAAAGCAATATAAAAGTTAATGCACATACATTGAAAAAGATTTTGAAACCAAAGAATAGCACAAAGAAGAAAGTAACTAGAATAACTTTAGTAGTTATCTGGTATTTAGTATTTAGTTAGAATTATTGAAATATGGATATTAAGTACTCCTGGGTTAAATAAAAATTGTTTTATAATATGTGGAATGAGATGAATGAATTTTAGTCACATTACATTTTGAGGTAAAAGTTGAGTAAACTGATTTGAAACTTAGGAAGAATTTCTGTATTTGAAGCCTTTAGACATGTGGCAGTTTATAAGGTTCCTATCAAATAGGACCTTAAGGGTTTTGTTGTTGTATTGGGGGTTCTATGGGGCATCCCAGAAAGCATAGTGCCCATTTATTTAAAAGTTAGTTGGTGGGCTCTTCCAGGGACAGTGACTTCAGGCATTCACCACGGTCCAGCATTTGACATACCGTTGGAGGCTGTCCTATAATACAGCCTCTAACAAAACTAGGCTGTCCCGAACCCCTGGTAATAGAATTGTTTACCTTTATACCAAGAAGCTCAGGAAAGCACCAAAATCTGCATGTGGCGTGTGCTCAGGCTGACTTAGAGGCGTTCGTGCTGTGAGACTTAAAGTTCTAATGAGGTTGTCTAAAACGAAAAACATGTCCACAGAGCCTTTGGTGGATCCATGTGTGCTAAATGTGTCCGTGACAGGATCAAGTGTGCTTTCCTTATTGATGAGCAGAAATCATTGTGAAAGTGTTGAAGGCACAAGCACAGAGTCAGAAAACTAAGTAAATTTTAAGAAGCTTTTTTTGAGTAATAAAGACAATTAAAAGGCTAAAAAAAAAGTAGTTGGTGATAGATCGGTGGCATAAAATAAAATACTTGCAGAATACTTAGATTTTAAATCTAAGGATATTAAAATCAACTGGACTAAGATGTCTTGATTGTTAGAAATTTTTTTAATTGAAATATAAATTAGTTTTGCTAAGAGTTTGTTAAATGCTTATTTTTCTGAAGTTTAAGAGAAAAGTGATTTGTACATTTGATAAATTTTAATTAACTGATTAGTATAAAAGAAAAAAGTTTGTGTATGGCACTAGTAACTTTTTTATTTTGGTTAATCCTCACCTGAGGATGTTTTTTCCATTAAGTTTTGGAGAGAGTGCAAGGTAGTTAGGGGGAAACGGAGGAGGAAGAGAGAGAAACGAACTCCACTGAGGCCTAGATTGAACCTGCAACCCCAGATACATGCCCTTGACCAGGAATTAAACCCAAGACCTTTCAATGCATGGCTGACACTCTGACCACTGAATGACACTGGCCAGGCCTACAGTGTCCTTAATAGTCATCTTAATATCTTATGTTCTAATATATTTATTTAAAATGCTTTTATTCTGTTTCAATATTGGAAGCACTTTGGTTTTACTCCCCTCAAAAAAATGCTTTTATGCAGATACATCTGATTTCAGTTAGTACATTTCATGTTTTACATGATTAAATACTGCAGTAGTTACTTCATGTAGAGTTCAGGGGTGGGAAACCTTTTTGCTGCCAAGGGCCATTTGGATATTTATAACATCATTTACAGGCCATACAAAATTATCAGCTTAAAAATTAGCCTGCTATATTTGGTCAAACATTTAATTAACTTACTGCTAATGCCTAAGCATGGCCAGACCAAATGATTTCATGGGCCTTATATGGCCCTTAGGCTGAACATTCCCCATCTCTGATATAGACTGGGGCATACATATAAAAATTCAAGTTGTTTTATTTATTTTAAATGCTATATTTTTAATTAAAATAATATTTACATTGTAGGTAAGAGGTTGAAAGTAGAAAACAATAAAAATAACAAAAGTGAGTTCAGTTAACGAATTTCAGGTACTTAGTTCTAGCTGAATTTCTGATACATATCAGAAGAAATTTATTTCAGCAATAGATACATATTTTCATTTTCTATAGTTTATGAGATAATGTCTTAGAAATAAATTTCAATTTTTTTGACTATAGAAAAACATTTTTATTTAATAATTAAGGAAAACTTGATTACAATTAAAAACTTTAAAATAAAAATTTTACTTTTCTGAGGAACATTTTTTTGAGCCATCAAATTATCATAACAAGTTACTTTTGAATCATTTCTTATTGCTCTTTTTCTACATTAAAAAAATTGTTCAGACTTCTAAGATTAGTCATATGTCCTCAGTCCGGTTATTTACAGATGGAACTTCAGGTTAATTTTCTACATCTATCCTATATAATAAAAGCCTTATATGCTAAGTGTCCAGTTGTTTGGTCATTCGTTCAACCAATCAAAGCATAATATGCTAATGATATGCTAAGGCTACTCAACCACTCACTATGACGCACTGACCTCCAGGGGCAGACAGTCCACCGGTCAACCACTCGCTATGATGTGCACTGATCATGAGGTGGCAGATGCTCTGACCAATAGGCTAGCTTGCTGCTGAGGTCTGGCCAATTGGAACTGAGCAAGACGGGCCAGACATGCCCCAGAGCCCTCCTGCAGTCTCTCCCTGGCAGGCCAACCTCCTGCATCCCTCCCTAGCCCCAATTGTGCACTGGTGGGGTCCCTCAGCTTGGCCTGCGCCCTTCTGCAATCCATACCCTTCAGGGGATATCAGAGAGCTGGTTTTGGTCTGATCCTGCAGGCATAAAAGGCTAATATGCAAATCATCCGAACGGCGGAATGACTGGTTGCTATGATGTGCACTGACCACCAGGGGACAGATGCTCAAAGCAGGAGCTGCTGCCAGGAGGTCAGTGCGCTCCCACAGAGGTAGCGTGCCACTCAGCCAGAAGCTGGGTTCACAGCTAGCGAGCACAGCACTGGTGTTGGCAGCCTCTCCACCTTCGCAGCAGCTCTAACGATGTGCGACTGATGGCTTAGGCCTGCTCCACCAGGGGCTTTCCTTCTCCTGGCTGCCAGCACCAGCTTCCCCTCTGGCACCCGGGACCTGGGCTTTCCTCCGGCTGCTCACAGGCATCCAGGACCCAGACTCCCCGGGGGGCGGGTGGGGAGCAGGCCTAAGCTATCAGTCAGACATCCCCCAATGGCTCCCAAACTGAGAGGGTGCAGGCCAGGCTGAAGGACCCCTCCAAGTGCACAAATTTTGTGTACTGGGCCTCTAATCTATAATAATAAAAATGTAATATGCTAATTAGACCAGACGTCCTTCCAGTTGACCTTCTGGACTAAGCCAAGGCTTCGAGGGAAGCCCAGGTCCTGGGTGCAACGGCCAGAAGAAAGCCTGGATCCCAGGTGCCAGAGGGAAGGCGGTGATGGCTGCCAGATGAAGAAGGCCTACTCTTGCATGAATTCTGTGCATCAGGCTTCTATATCTAATCTAATAAAAGAGTGATATGCAAATTGACCCTCCGTTACACCTAAGCCATGCCCACTAGCCAAGCCACGCCCACCAGCCATTTGGAGCTGCTGTGTGCAAATTAACCCAGCCAAGATGACGGCGAGCAGCCACAGAGCTAGAGCAAACAGGAGGCTTGAGTTGCACCAGCAATGGAGGAAATTGCCTGCCTAGGACAGCTGGGCCTCTGCTCAAGGCAACAAAGTTTCAGTTATAGAAGATAAATAAACCCCAGAAACCTGCTTCCAGCCAGCCTCGCTGGGACGTTGGGTCAATGGGAGCTGTGGGCAGCCTGCAAACAGTCCTCAACCCCTCGCCCAGGCTGGCCAGGCACCCCAGTAGGGACCCAAACCCTGAAGGGGCTGTGGGAAGCCTGAAAACAGCCCTCAGCCCCTCACCCAGGCTGGGGGCGGGGTCCCAGACTGAGAAGGCACAGGCCGGGCTGAGGGGGGACTTCCCCCCTCAAGTGCACAAATTTTTGTGCACCGGGCCCCTAGTCCTATCTAATAAAAGTAATAAGCAAATTGACCATCACAAGATGGCTGCCTCCATGTGGTAAAAGATAGCCAGCAAGGGAGGGCAGTTGAGGACAACCAGGCCTGCAAGGGAGGACAGTTGTGGGGGAGGAGGGGCTAGGCCTGCAAGGGAGGACAGTTAGGAGGGACCCAGGCTGGCAGAGGAAGACAGTTGGGGGGGACCCAGGCCTGCAGGGGAGGGCAGTTATGGGGGACCCATGCCTGCAGGGGAGGATAGTTGGGGGTGGGACCAGGCTGGCAGAGGAGGGCAGTTAGGGGCAATCAGGCCGGCACAGAGGCAGTTAGGCAATGATCAGGCTGGCATGGGAGAGGTCGGGAGCCAGCAGTCCTGGATTGTGAAAGGGATGTCTGACTGTTCGTTTAGGCCCCATCTCACCGGTGGGATCGGGCCTAAACGGGCAGTTGGACATCTCTCAAGGGGTCCCAGATTGGAAAGGCTGCAGGTTGGGCTGAGGGACACCACCCCCACCCCACTCCCGCTCTGTGCACAAATTTCATGCACTGGGTCTTTAATATATATATAAAAGCCTAAGCAACCGACCAACCATCTGACTGGTAGCTATAACATGCATTGACCACCATGGGGCAGATGCTCAATGCTGGAGCTGAAACCACAGGCATGGTAACATGGAACAGACTGATGAATCTCAGAAGGGTGTGGGGAGGGAGGGAGCATGGGAAGAGATTATTAACCAAAGATCTAATACGTATACTAGAGGTCCAGTGCACGGATTCATGTACCAATGGGATCCCTAGGCCTGGCCTGCGCCCTCTCTCAATCCTGGATCCCTCGAGGGATATTGGAGAGCCAGTGTCAGCCCAATCCCTGTAGGCCAGGCCAAGAGACCCCATTGGTGCATGAATCCATGCACCAGGCCTCTAGTCTTTATATAATAAAGAGACCATAAAATTTATGCCAGTTGATAATGTATATTCAGTGATTTTAATATACTTTTAAATGTGTATGATAATAGATACAAAGAACACAAAGAGTGTATTATTCCAGTTTATTAAAATAGTAAATCTTCAGTGTAAAACTGAATTACAAATTGAATTTTGTCACTTATTCAAATTTAGGTTACAAAAAATTTTTTTTGTTATATTTGCGTTCAAAATTTTATAAAATAGCATTAACAACATGAGAAATACTGTATGCTCAGTATATTATTGCTTAATTGAGTACCTTGGAGTACCCAAGGGTCATTTTGAACATCAACTCTTCTTATACAGACTATATGACAGAGACACTTGATCTAGAAGTTTCTCCTCAAAAATGACACAAAGCAGAGACGTAACTATGATTTTATTCTCTCAAATGTGGAATTTTCTCCCTTATTCCATGTAGGTAACAAAGAAAAATCTTGTAATGATTTGGAAAGTTGAGATTTTTATGGCATTTTGTTTAGGTTTTCATAATGGGGACACCTAATTAGAAGGAAACACTCTCATATTTAACACTAGGGGCCCAGTGCACCAATTCTTGCATCTTGAAAGGAACTGTGGGCCACAAGGCTACGGTCGACACAGGGGCGGGTCTCGGCCCATCCTCCATGCCTCCTCCCCAGTCCCTCCTGCTGCAGTCCCCGGTTTCCTGTTTGTTGGCAGCCCTGCTCCCGCTGCCACCTGCTGATAGCACAGAGCACTTGGGGCCGGTGCCAGCAGCTGGTGCAAGAGGCAGCTGCTGGCCCCAATCGCCCCTCAGGAGCAGGGGTAGGTGGAGAAGCCCTCTGAGGCCATTGGGTCAGGCAGCTGTTGCTTACACCCGCTGACGGTGCCAAGCGATCTGGAGCGGCGCTGGGTGCTGGGCGCCGGCAAGCAGGTGTAAGCAGCAGCTCTGATGCTGGCAGCAGGTGTGAGGGACCATGGCATGCAGGAGCAAAGAATTTTCAGTAACCACTAGAGGCATAAGAAAACATGATATCAAATTATATGTTCTATATGTTCGATGACAGTGACTGGCGCCCCGCCTTAGTCTGGCACCCCCGCTCACCATCCTGCCAATGCCCGCCATGTTCTGCACTCTACCACCTGCTGCTAACGCCCACCATTTTTCGCACGCGCCTCCTGGTGGTCAGCGCACATCATAGCAACCAGTTGTTTGATTGTTATGCCCTTCAGTCTATTTGCATATTTGGGTTTTATACATACAGATTGCCTAGCTAAATTATAACATATGATGACTCTAGCTAAAGTCAAATGGTATTTCTATGTAGTTTGAGAAGCCTAATAAATAATTATTTACATTTCTAGTTAGTTGAAGCAATTCTATACTGAATCAGTGGTGTCTTTTTAATATTTTGTGCTTTTTATTATTTGGTATAAAATAGTACTGTGAACTTTTCTTTTTAATTGATTTTTAGAGAGAGAGAGAAACATTGATGTGATATCAAAACATCAATTGGCTGCCTCCGGCACGTGCCCCTACCAGTTATCAAACCTGGGACCTGGGTTTGTTCCCTGGCTGGGATTTGAACCTGCCACTTTTTGATGCATAGAAGATGCTCTAACCAAGCCACATTGGTCAGGACCCATGACCTCTTTTAATAACAAAGAGAAGTTTCGAAATCATTAAATTTCTTTCATAGTGAAAGGCAAATTTAACATTTATGTAGCATATCTATTTTTTCAGTTATTTTCAGGATTGCTGTGAAGAGAAGCTGAAACTTTTAGAACATATAGAACATATAATTTGATATCATGTTTTCTTATGTAAATTTTATATCTTTGAGAAGTAGTGAGTTAATGATTTCATAGATTGAGTATAGCTGTTTGAGAAACTGTTTTGGAATGTTTTCTTTGGATTAGTAAAAATGTATAATATACTATTTAGGACCCCAAATAAAGGTTGTTTAAGGTTTTTATTTAGAATAATGTATCACTG
Organism: Murina feae; assembly: GCA_004026665.1. Lineage (NCBI taxonomy): Eukaryota > Metazoa > Chordata > Mammalia > Chiroptera > Vespertilionidae > Murina > Murina feae. The sequence goes on along the minus strand of PVJC01016815.1, from coordinate 12,642 downwards.
TTACAGCAGATTTCTTTTGGGAGTTAAAATGAGATATCAGTACTTTCTAGAATCTGCCTATTATCATTTGTCTTTGATTCCTAATGTGATTTGAAGTCCTGAAAGGACAACCCACTTTTCTGTTAACTGTGGTCTTTACAATGTGTAGATTGCTGTCTCACTTTTGAGGGACATAAGGATGAAAGCATAGATAAAACTCAAATGAATACTATGGCAGAAATGATGTTTTGGCTAATGGAAAATGTGGTATGATGGAGCTGGTATACTAAGAAATCTAATTAACAGAAACACATGGGGCCTTGAGTGTTATGTATTAGCATCCTATATAATAAAAGGGTAATATGCAAATTGACCCTAATAGCAGAACCACTGGGAATGACTGGTCACTATGACACACACTGACCTCCAGGGGGCAGATGCTCAATGCAGGAGCTGCCCCCTGGTGGTCAGTGCGCTCCCTCAGGGGGAGCTCTGCTCAGCCACAAGCCAGGCTAATGGCTGCCAGTACAGTGGTGGTGGTGGGAGCCTCTCCCGCCTCAGCAGCACTAAGGATGTCCGACTGCAGCTTAGGCCTGCTCCCTGGTAGCAAAGGACATCCCTCAAGGGCTCCCGGGCTACCAGAGGGATGTCTGACTGCCAGCTTAGGCCTGATCCCCCCGGGGAGCGGGCCTAAACCGGCAGGTAGACATCCCCCGAAGGGTCCCAGACTGCAAGAGGGCACAGGCTGGGCTGAGGAACCCCCCCAAGAGCACAAATTTTTGTGCACCGGGCCTCTAGTGTAGTATATAAGTCTGTGGACAAATTACTTAAGCTGTTTGTCATGCTTAAGCCTGTGTGGCAGGGAATTCAACATGAATAATTGAATGGTGGAAAGAGTTGTAGTTATACACAGTATCATTTATGTTATACAGAAATATACAACCCTGAAAGTAAAAGCACAGTGTGAGATTGGTGTCTTCTAATACACATTATTTTATTTACACTGCAGTCACACTCTTAGTTTTCAAAACACAGAATGGGATCCCTTGACCTCATTATGCAAATTGAAATACAGTCCCATGCTGTTATAATCCAGGAGTGCTGAAGGAACTTAGAGATAAAATTTCTGAGAGCTATAGAGAATAAGTATTAAAAGAAAGATGAAACTTCATTGTGATTTTCAAAAAGAAAAAAAGAGTGGATTTGAGAAATTAGAAAGTCAGTTGTTGGTTGTCAGCCAAATTGTAGAGCAGATTTTTCAAGTGCATGGTTTAAGAAGCAGTAGGGAAATAACACTGATTTATTAGAATAAATCATGTTAAATATTCTGGATTCTTTTATGTTACGGTTAGTAAAACTGGTATGGGCATGGTGTACTATAGTGCAACTCAATTTCATATTAGACAATGAAATGTGAATTAGTTAAAGTAAAAATCAAATGAATTTATGACTAATCCAATGATAGTAATAAAAGCAAAGTCTTGGAAAAAATACATATATATTTTAAATGATTTTAGAGAGAGGGAGAGAGAGAAAAAAATTTGGAATTGTTGTTCCACTTAATTGTGCATTCATTGGTTGCTTCCTGTATTTGTCCTGACCAGAGATCGTACCCGCAACTTGGCATATGAGGATGACACTCTAACCAACTGGACAACCTGGCCAGGGCCTTGGCTTGGAAATACTCTTGAGGGAGAGTTTATTCTTGAGGGTGTGTCTTTGTCTCTACCCTCAATATGACAATCAAGAGAAAAAATAATTTTGAACACTGAGCTGCAAACAAAATCAGATTAACAATAGTTAAAAAGTTTTGCTTTTAGGTTTAAATACACAAACAGTACAGAAGAAGCAGGTATAACAGGAAATACTTGATAGAAGTTCATCTGATCAGATTTTATTTATTTTTTAAAAATATTTTTATTGATTTCAGAGAAAAAGGGAAGAGGGAAAGAGAGAGAAACATCAATAATGAGAGAGAATCATTGGTCGGCTGCCTCCTGCACGCCCCGTACTGGGGATTGAACCTGAAAACTACACATGTGCTCTTGACCAGAATGGAACTTAGGACCCTTCAGTCGATAGGCCGATGCTCTGCCCATTGAGCCATACCGGTTAGGGCATCTGATCAGATTTTAGAGTTAGGGTAAGGACATGGGTGGGAATGAGGAAGAGGATGGAATTAGTTAGCCAAAGCATAATATGAAATAATCATGTGATGTTGCTGCTAAAAACTTTAACCTAATCTTATACTTAGTCATGATAGCTGCTGTCAAATATTTGAAGATCTATCTTGTAAAAGAGAGAATAGAGGAGTTCCGAAGGAAAGTTTCATGCACTCAAGGAATGGGCTGTCTCAGTAGATGCCTCATCAGTGGTAATAGTAAGGTTGAATGACTATCAGTACTATAAAAAGATTGCAGTGTATTGATAGAAGCTTGAATTACATGGACATCTAGGGGTCTCTTTCAAGCTTTAAAGTTTGATTCTGTTATTTTTACTTTAATAGAAAATTTTTTATCGTTGGACACTTCACAGATTACAATAGGAGAAAGAGAGTGATATGGAGGAATGAGCATGAAACTGCTTCCCTCCCCTTTCAGCACCCAACACATTGCAGAGAATTGGCTCTCAATGAACGGTGAATGGACTTATTGCCACTTAGGTTCAGGTTCTTGCTCTCTCACTAACCAGCCATGTGAATCTGAACAGTACATTTAATCTTTATATCTATTAATTAAAAGTTGAAGTAGATGACTTTTTGTCTCTTCTACCTCCAGCCTTCTATGTGGCAGATTTGTTTGCTCTCTTTATTTGAAGCAGTTCTGAGATTTAGGAGTTTTACCTAGTAAAAAAGATAATTTGCAGAGTTCTGAAAGTCAGCTGTGATGTTTTGGAAACTTTTTTTTTAAGGTTTTGTGACTTTAATTAAGGGTGGTACTTTTATAATTCAGAATTTTTCTGCTGTTTTAACCTTGAAGATGAGATAGAAATGACTACAGGAAGCCCTTTTGAAATAAAAATAGAATATTTTCTAGAATTTAATATTTAGATTTTTAAATGGTTTGCGATAATAAAAATTACTGAGGCAATTTGGATTTTAGGGCTGGGTAAAGTCTATAATTGTTTAAAGTCCTTAAATTTCAGTTTTAAAAAAAGTTATAGAAATGATTAGTACACTAGTGTTAAAAGTATTGGGAAATAAAATGGTATGTTTCTCATTACTTTTTGTACTCCTCCCTATTCATATCTAATTAATATCTATTAGAACCTTTTATGGTTGATATTAAAGCAAATTCAAATATATTTTCCCTCAGGTTATAAAATTAAATTTAATAATAACTAATATAATCTCATTTTTGTGATGTTATACAGTTGATAGTTCTTTCAGACATATCACTTAAATCTGCAATTACTAGTAAAGTAATTAGTGCAGGATTTATATTCTCATTTTTATAGGTAAGAAAATAAGCCTTGAGAGGTTAAGCAACCTTAGATCACAGAGCAGCTTGTCATTAAGACCTGGAATTAGATCTTCTGACTATCAGTCACTACACTTTTCATCTGCATTATATTGCCTCTATCTAGCACCTGTATATTACTAATTGATGAAATTATACTACGTTAAATTGTTTCTTGATACTTCACAGCTGGCAGACACACCAAAATCTGAAAGATATGAGCATGTTCTGGAGGCATTAAATGATTACAAGACCATGTAAGTTGATTTATTTTATGTTTCCCTGTGAGGGAGACATTTATTCAGTATAAGGAATAATGGCATTGTTTAAGAATTGTGGGATTTGTGTATAGAACTAGTACATACAGTTTAAAAATTTCTAATGTCCTATTCTCTCAGTTAGAGTAGTACATTGGTTCTTAAGGATTGGAGAAGGGAAGAGCAGTTCTATAGGAATGGGAAATGGGTGGTGGCACATGAGTATCTCAGGGGAATTTGGCCTGGTCAATTAGTGCAACCGGTAATGATTTGTTTTTAAAATGCAATCTACCTAAAGTAAAATAAAATCTTGTTAGCTGGTGGGAATTTGCACAAGGTAGGGGAATACATTGTAGAGAAGGTGGGTTTTTAAATGAGGTCTTTTATTGTATTGAGATTACTTATTGCCTCAGTTATAGAAAAGTAGTATCAGTGGTCTAATTGATTTCAGAGAGGGAGAGAAAGAGAGATAGAAGCATCAATGATGAGGGAGAATTATTGATCGGCTGCCTCCTGCACACCCTGTACTGGGGATCGAGCCACAACCGGAGCATGTACCCTGACTGGGAATCAAACTATGACCTCCTGGTTCATAGGTCAATGCTCAATCACTGAGCCATGCTACTCGGGCAGTGGCCTAAGTTTTTTATAATTAAGTGATATTGTTTGATATTTTTTTAGTTAATCTTTTCTTTTTAAAAAACCCAGCATATCTATATTTCTTTAAAATATTTTCAAAATACATAGAAATAATTTTTAAATGTATGTGCTAGCTCCAACTATTGAATTACATTACAAAATTTTTATAACAAGTTTGCTGTTTTTATACTTGATAGCATTTCCTCATTTAAAAAATTTTTACAATTATTAGTAGCTAGATCTTTAGGCTAGCTCAAAAAGCCATAAAGTACATGAGCAGTTATGTGTTGGTAAAAATACTTTATGGGACAGGGAATTCTGTAATCCAGTTTAGGGCGCCAGAAATACATGTGTTCCTATTATAATAGAAATGGGAGCTTCTCTTTTTCAATCCTACATAAAAGTGGAAGAATAGTATTTGGTTGTGGTTCTTGTTGCTAGAGGCAGGCAGAGCTAAGATAGATTGGGGTGTTTTGGAATAGGACCTAAAAGGCTCTTATTTTTCAGGACATATTATTCAGAGACCCAAGCCCACACTGAAATAACATTTCTCTGCTTCAGATTATTTCTAGTTTCAGATCTGACACACGCACTATTCTCTGTATTTTCTGAGACTGGTCCCTGCACTGTCTTTAGCAATGTGTTACCTACTACTTCCCGATCAGAGTGTCTCGCAGATACACTCTCACGTGAAATTCTTCTTGTCCCACATCTTTTTTTGAGATATTTTTGAACAGATGACACTAAAATATGGAAAAACATAATAGACTAAGAAGACACCACTCTATACTCTGCTTTCCTCTAAAAAGTTAGATTCCGTGTTTCAAAAAGAAAGGTGGACATGTGCATATCTTTCATCCTTCTGATGCTATCCTCCCTCCCAATTTTTCCATCATAACCTACTGTGGACTGGCTCTGGGGCAGATAAGAATCAAAGAAAGCAAGGGAAAAGCTATTTTTTGTAGTATTGGGTGGACTTTCATGTATGAAGACCTGATATCTGAAAGTTGAGTTAGGGTCTGCCATGTATATGTGTTCAGTTTTTAAATCTTTAGTTAATTTTTTTAAAAATTTAGGTTTATGTCTGGGAAAGAAATAAAGAAGAAGAAGCATTTGTTTGGGTTGCGAATTCGTGTTCCTCCTGTGCCACCAAATGTGGCTTTCAAAGCAGAGAAAGAACCTGAAGGAACATCCCATGAATTTAAAATTAAAGGCAGAAAGGCATCCAAACCTATGTCTGACTCAAGGTAAAAGTTGATCTGTGGCTTAGTTTTTCTCTTTAGCTTATTTGTAACTAAGAATATGTGTTGTTTAGTCTCATTAGTACATTTGGAAGTACAAGTGGTAGTTACCCTGATTTGTTTTACTATGTATCATATTTGCTTAGATAAGGTACAAAGAGTTAATACCAGATGTTTATTCATTTATTTCAGATCTTAGGCTTTCTAGGAATAAGCACTATTGATTTGGTTAGCAAACAATTTAAGTGCTGGCCTGTTTATTATTTGTTTATTTTTCATTTATTCATTAATTCCATTTAGCAAGTATCTTATTAAGTGTGGGGATATAATAACAAACAGGTCAGCCTTCCTTTCTGCCCTGATGGGGTTTACATTATGGTGAGGAAGAAATGTGATAAAAGTAAAATAATTACAGATCACGCTAGTGCCACTTAGGAAATAACACACAGATTTAGACTGTACTGGGATGAATTGGGTCTACTTAAGAAGGAGGTTTAAGGAAGGCCTATTGAAGTTGAAACTTAAAGAATAAAAATGACCTAATAATTTGAAGAACAAAGGGATGAATACTCCAGGTAGGAGAAATAACAAGTGTGAAAAATGTGAGGCCTGTTGTAGGAACTCCCAGAAGGATTTTGAGTAAGAATGAGGAGAAGGTTGAGTAGGGCATGATCACATAAAATCGTTTAGGTTTCATAAGGACTTGGGGTTTTCTATGAATAATGGGGAACTATTTAAAGATGTAAGCAGATTGGACTGTCTTTTGAAAGTACTCTTTGGATGCTGTTTGGAGAATGAATAGGTATAGAGGGAAGAATAGAAGCAAGAGAAAATGAAATTAAGACTCTTGAAGTTGTCTAGATAAGAGATGGATGATGCCTGCTTGTATAATGGTAGGTGGTAACAGTCTAATGAAGAGAGAAAATAGATTCATGAGAAGTATTAGAAGAATTTATTGGCTATGTGAATTAATTAAATTTATGAAAGGGAGGAATGAAGTAAACAAATGCCCAGATTTCAGGCTTGAGCAACTGGTGGGTGGTGTTATCTGTTTCTAAGATCTGAAAGAGCAGAATTTGGCAAGGTGAATGAAGCATTCTTCTGTTTCATACTCATTGATTTTGAGATAACTAAGTGATGGTGATGATGTTATATATAGGCAATTGGGTGCTCACGAAAGGTCAGGACACATACTAAAAATTTGGAAGCCATGAGAATGAATGAAATTACCTAGGGAGCAAGAGGAGAGAAGAGAATGTGGCCCAGAACAATGCTCTGATACTATTTAGAGATTTGAGAAGAGGTGAAATAAATGAAGAAGACAAAAAGGGATGATCAGTGAAATAGGAAAAGTTTAGTGTCACAAAAACCAAAGAAGGGTACTGTTTCAAGAAAGATGAATGTATTAAATAGTATTGAGTGTTTTTAAGAGCTGGGTTAAGATGAGAGAAAAATGTTTATTAGATAAGAGAGCATTCTTTTATTAGTGACCTTGACAAAAACAATTTTTAAGAGATAAAGATAGAAGTCAGATTGAAATGTGTTAAAATGTGATTAAATCTGGCACTGTCCAATTGACATGTCAAAAGTGGGGTTTTTGTGCAAATAAGAAACGGGGAGATTCAAAATAATGATGATAATAATAACAAAGAAAATAATCTGAATTCTGAATGAAAAGGGAAAAAGTGGAAAGGGTATGTGTCCTCAACTCTTAGAAGTAGTTTTACTGTGAAGGGCAATAGATAATGGAATGGAAGCTGAAGAGGAGGGAGTAATCAAGTGATGGCTTTTTAATGAGATTTCTTTTAAAAAAAAATATATTTCATTGATTTTTTACAGAGAGGAAGGGAGAGGGATAGAGAGTTAGAAACATCGATCAGCTGCCTCCTGTGCACCCCCTACTGGGGATGTGCCCACAACCAAGGTACATGTCCTTGACCGGAATTGAACCTAGGACCACAGGCCGATCGGTGCTCCATCCACCGAGCCAAACCAGCTAGGGCAAGTGAGGGTTTTTTAATAGATAGAAAATAATTGGAACCTGTTTTCGTGTGCTAGTAGGAATGATCCAGTGGAGAAGAAATTGGTATAGGAGATAGGGGAGGTAATTAAAGATACTGTAAAGTCTTTGAGAAGCCAAAAGGAAAGGGATTTTAGAGCCCAAATGTGGGAGTAGCTTTTGGCAGAACTTGAAGTCTTTCTGAAGATAGGTACAGATGCTGGTTTTATTGTAGATTTGCCATTTGGAAGATGACTAAAGTTATTGCCAACTACGGTAGCTTCTATTTTCTCAGTGAAGTAATGAGGCAAAGATAGCTGAGAGAGAAATTTAAGGAGCAAATAAAAGTATGAGGTAGTCATTTTGGAGAGTGAGAAAAATGTAATTCCAGAGGATTGGTAGTGCTTCATATCCATTTGAGTTTTTGTAATAAAGTAGATGCTACTTCAGGGTTGTTGTTTTCTGTTTTTGTTTTTTTTTTGAAGGAAAGAATACTGTTACTTTACAAATTTTATTATTAATCCTTTGCTAGCAATTGCCCATATGATGAATTAGAAAAGGTTTGCACAAAGTTTCTCATTCCTGTCATGATTTTGATAGGACACTATATCTGTGGTAGCTATCAGATTTTCATTTGATGCTACTTGGTAATGATTCAACATTCTTTAAAGGTATTTTTAGTTACTTTTGGGCCCTACATATGAAGTGTGGTTCTTTTAATGTGAGGGGTTGGTCCTTAAGAAATGTTATATTGATCATCTTCAAAAAAGAAAATGTGTGCCCTATCCATCTTAGCCTTGAGACTTTTGATTGCAGTTATGTTCCTCTAGCTTCCTTACTTGTATTTCCACCGTTATTCTCCAATTTTAATTTGGTGTCTGGAGAGGTATTCTTTCCTACTTTCCCCCATTCACCTCTTTCCATCTGTATCTATAGTATTCATTCTTCTTTGTTTTTAATTGAATTTTCCTGGATAACTTTCTCATAGCACTTAACCCATTTAATTAGCTTGCTTGTATGTGCATTTGTCGCTTCCTAACTATATTGTTAACAATTAGCACAGGGAACATCTTGGTATTCCTATTATGTAATATCCCATTTATATGGTAGATAATGTTGAATAAGTGAAATAGATGAAATAGATGTTTTGTATATTGATAGTTGCCCTTTTCTTCTTCCCTTGTATTGATTGGAGGTGTCCTTAACTATTGCTTTTTTCCTTGCTATTTGCCTTTATGTCTCAAAAATGGTTTTCTAGCTTCCTAATTTTGCCCTCTGAATGACTCACTCTCTCTACCCTCTCCCAACCTGGGCTTCAATCTCTTTCTGATTATCATCATTCAAGAATGAATATGTGCCCTAACCAGTTTGGCTCGGTGGATAATGCGTCTGCCTGCAGACTTAAGGGTCCAGGGTTCAATTCTGGTCAAGGGCATGTACCTTGGTTGCAGGCACATCCCCAATGGGGAGTGTGGGGGAGGCAGCTGATTGATGTTTCTAACTCTCTATCCCTCTATTTTCCTCTCTGTGAAAAATCAATAAAATATATTTTAAAAATAAAAAGAATGAATATGTATATATAAAATTTAGATATATATATCTAAAGGTAACCTCTATTTATAATTAATATATTTTAACATAGTACTTCCTGGCTCTGTGGGTTTACTGAATTCCTAATTACTTTTAGTAATAAATCCTTGAAACATCCCTCAGGTACCCACCTAGTAACAACCTAACCTATATAATGGAACTTTCAGGAGTTTTGAACTTTTCCATTTGAAATAGCTATCTGTTTTTTCATTTAAAAAAAAGTTTTTTAGGTGGTATATATTTTTGACAAATGTCTTAAAAAGAGCTTTCTTAAACCTTTCATAAGTGAATATCTCTTAAGTCAATAAATACTTATTTAAATTAGAATGTATTATTTATGCACTTGACCAGATTTATAGATTCAACTTATATTTATTTTGTTTTTATATTATCATTAATATAAAAATAAAATAAGCATAGCCTAAATATTATGAGACATGACAGTCTGTATTGTCTATTGTTTTTGTTGATGTTATTCTTTTTATGCAGAGATTAAATACATATTGATTTTATTTTTCAGGGAAGTAAGCAATGGCATAGAAAAAAAAGGAAAGAAAAAATCTGTAGGTCGTCCACCTGGTCCATATACAAGAAAAATGATTCAGAAAACTGCTGAGCCATCTTTGGTAAGAGAATAATATGTTTGTATATGTGCTCAGAGAGGAAAGGTGCTTGAAATGGCTGAGAAACTAGTATCTTTTCAACTTACTTTAGAATCATGCTTTTTAAGTATGTATATTTTTGTATTTTCCAGGATAAGGAATCAACTTCAGAAAATCCTATCTTGGATTTACCTTGTTCTATAGGGTAAATAGAAAGTTATTTTCTCCTATCCTAAGAACTTTCTTTTTTTGGGGGTGGAGTGGGGGGGGATTAGTATTTCTATTGTTATGTAATATAGTCGTTTTACCATTTAAATTCTTTTGTCTCAGGAGAACTGAGGGACCTGCACATTCATCTAATACCTCAGATGTGGAATTCACGGGTGCTTCCAGTGCAAAAGAAACTACCTCGTCTAGCATTGCCAGGCATTATGGGTAGATATTTTGTGTTCTTATTCTTTGTTAATTTTCCTGTAGTCTCTTTTTCTTTGCAAAGTGATGGTTAACGACATATTTTCCAATTGAAAGTGATACAAGTATGTTTTTCACCTTTTGAGAAGCAACCAGTATGTTGATGCTTTAGGTTGTTAATATTCATTTGAATAATTTTGGTTTTTAGAGCACATTCAAATTTTTTAGAAAATTTGCTGTGTGCACTGAGAAAAGAGGCACACAAATGTTTATAGGCTATGCTCTTTTCTGTGAGACTTTTTATGCTTTTCTTTTAAAATATTTTTTTAATATATTTTTATTGACTTTTTTTTGAAGAGAGAGAAAGGAAAGGAGAAGGAAAGGGAGAAGCATTGATTCACTGCCTCTTACAGGCCCCCTACTGGGGATAGAGCCTGAAACTTAAGTTCTTTTATTAGTAAAAGGACTTTTAAACTCAGGATTTTTATCAATAGCAGGTTTCTTTAATGTTTTGCATAACCTAAACTCTTCAGAAGAAAAACTTTTCCATAAAGTATGACTCATCAGTTATGAAAAGTTTTGTTTACTTGGGGTCAGAGTTTCGAGCTTCCAAATTTTATACTTCTCTTTGTTTAATTTTTGTTCACAACTTAAAAACTGCTCCTGTAAATTATATAAAATTCTAAGTATTTGAATGCTTAAAATGTAACATTTTAAAATTAATCATGAACAATAAGGTAACTTATTTTTTTGCCTCTTATGAAGCATTGTGCTAAGCTTTTTACATATATTGTCTTCTTTAATTCTTAAAACAGTCTTTTGAGTAGGTCCTGTTATTTCCATTTTACAGACAAGGAAACTGATACTTCGAGAGTTTTAAGTAACAAGTCCAAGATAGCATATTTAGCAAGTACAACAGAGCTGGCATGTTAACTGTAGTGTGATTATAAGTCTTTGAATTTAGCAGTTGTGCTCTATTCTCCCTTTGTTATAAGTTCATAAAGTCATTAAATTTCTGAGCAGAAAAGGACCTCAAAGATACCTAGTTCAACTCCTTCACTTAATCTTTTTCTCTTAGGAGAACACAGAAGATAAGAGATTTGAATTTGGCCAATATCACATGAGGTGTACTCAGGATTGCCTGACTTCTAGTTTATGCTTATTCTAGTTCATTTCCTTACTTTACTAGGCTTAGAACTGGTAGTAAGCCACCCTTTATTCTAGTTTTACCATCTGTTTAAGCACATGGAACAGTGTCTTGTACATAAATAGGTACTTTTTGTATATTTGCTGCATTGAAAAAATGAACTGGCTTTCTGGGGGGTGGGGGATGTTAATGATAAGAGTGTTGACAAAACTTACTAATAGGTCCTCTTGGTAAGAATTTGACTCGGCCTCATAATCCAAAAATTTCCTTTGATTCTTTTAAGCTTAATAGATCGTAGTTAAGGAAGAAAAGCTCTTCAAAGGTCAGCCCCAAGAAGGTGGTGGAATCTAATGAAGGCGAGTGATAATCCATTTATATAGTACTAGGGGCCCGGTGCACAAAAATTTGTGCACTCGGGGTGGAGGGAGTCCCTCAGCCCGGCCTGTGCCCTCTCACAGTCTGGGACCCCTCAGTGGATATCCTATGATGGCCCCAGTCTGCTAGGCACCTTGTGTGTGTATGTGTGTGTGTCGCCACTGGGGACCTGCCCCCAGCCGCATCTGAGGCTCGGAGCAGTCCTCCTGTGTGTGTCTACCTACTGGGGGCCTGCCCTCAGGCACACCGTGGAGGCTTGGAGCAGGCACCCCCTCTATGTTGATCTCTCAGACTCTTGCCCTCCCCTGCATGTTGTTCTCTTTTTTGAGCGTGGCCAGGGCTGGGTGCGGCCTGCCTCCCTCTCAAGCTTGCCTACTGCCCATCTTCCTCCAGCCACCAGAAAGCAGGGAAAACCCCCCTCGTGGTCAGGCCAGCCTTTTCCTGCTCCCTGATCCCCGGAAGGGCCCTGGGAAGCCGCCAAGCAGGCCACCGACTCTTTCTCACTCACCCGTCCCCTGCTGCCTTCCTTTCCCACTTCCCGGTGCCGCCAAGGGGTCTGGGGAGCTGCCAAGCAGGACCCTGGCCCCTGCAGCCTTGCTTTCCCGCTCCACGATGCCCCACAAAGGGCCTGGGCGGCCACCAAGCAGGCCGAGACCCCCCCCCTGCCGCCTCTTACCCGCTTCCTGGTGCCCTCCAACCTTGCCGCCTCTTTACCATCACGGGTCCTGGGTCCTGCGCTGTCCCACCCTGCAGCCGCTCTGTGCACTCGGGAGGTCCCTCAGCCCGGCCTGTGCCCTCTCACAGTCTGGGACCCCTCGGGGGATGCCCACCTGCTGGCGTGCCTGACCAGCCTGGGTGAGGGGCTTTCAGGCTGCCCACAGCTCCCATTGACCCAACGTCCCAGCAAGGCCGGCTGGACACAGGTTCTGGAGTTTTTTCTCCTA
>PVJC01016814.1:0-33281 GCA_004026665.1 Murina feae | reverse complement strand
AATTGGGCTTGCAGGGAGGGCAGTTGGGGAGGACCAGGCCTGCAGGGGAGGGCAGTTGGGGGTGATCAGGCCAGCAGGGGAGGGTTGTTAGGGGTGATCAGGCTGGCTGGGGAGCAGGTAGGGGGTGATCTAGCTGACAGGCAGAAGTGGTTAGGGGCAATCAGGAAGGCAGGCAGACAGGTGAGCAGTTAGGAACCATTAGTCCCAGATTGTGAAAGGGATGTCTGATTGCCAGTTTAAGTCTGATCCCAAAGATATCCCCCGAGGGGTCCCAGATTGGAGAGGGTGCAGGCCAGGCTGAGGGACACCTCCCCATGTACGAATTTTATGCACCAAGCCTCTAGTATTATCATAATAATAAATACCAAGAGGCATAACAATCAAAATAACCAAATAACTAGTCACCATGAGGTTCATAGAGCAACTCTCAGGCCCTCCCCCACAGTAGGGTGGGCAGGGTGTCAGGTGGGTGGCACAGAGAGGCAGGCATGACGAGGTGGGCATGGCGAGGTGGGCGGGCTGTGAGCACAGCAGGTGGGTGGGTGGGCAGGGCTGTGAGCGCAGCAAGGCACATGTGGGTAGCAGGGCCATGTGACTTTGCACTCTGGGCCTCTAATATATATATATATAAAAGGCTAATATGCCAAGTGTCCTCTTGGGAATCTGACTGGGAGACCAGGAGTTTGATAGCTCACTTTGATTTGTGCTGACCACCAGGGGACAGAGTGGAATGAAGGAAGGCCCCGGCTGGCAGCTGGCAGCTGGGAAGGAAGGTTCCAGCCAACAGCCAGCACTCAGGGAAGGAAGGCCCTGGCTGGTAGCCGGAAGGCCTGGATCAGCCTTGATTGCCAGCCGGGCCTAGGGATCCTACCTGTGCATTAATTTTGTGCACCGGGCCTCTAGTAATTAAATAAGATGATGAATGTTAACTAAACTTATTGTGGTAATCATTTTGTAATATATACATATATCAAATCATTATGATGTACCCTTTAAACTTATGTAATGTTACATGTCAATTATATCTCAATATAACTGGATGAAATAAGAAATACATGTTGAATTTCTTTGGAAAAGATATTCAAATGCTTGAAGGTGATTTTATACATGACTTTGTTAGGGAAGAGTGGACAGTGGCATTACCAGCCTTACCTAATGGTCTTGAAATTTTTGTTCTTGGAGGGAAGCACCGTTTTTATTCTCAACACAGGGGTAAGAGCAGGCTGTAAATCACTATTGCAGAAAAATTATTTTAAATTATTTTACTAAATAAAAGATATTCTTGCCCATCTGGCTTGCCTTACTTAGTCTAGAAGCAGGAAAATGTTCACAATGGCATCTTGATGTCTTAACTGGTTCCCATGGCTCTAAGATATCAGCTTCCTTAACCAATCTCTTGGCAAGTGGTGGGATGAGCTTGGGGCTAGAAAACATCAGTTACAGAGAGACCCAGTGTCTCTGGAGCATCTCATGAGCAGACCCTGTAATGTTTTAAATCAATCATTCATATAGGGCAAAACCAGCTCTGAGGTAGAAAAGAACGAGTGGACTCTTTGTGCCCATCTGGCATACTCGTTCTCCCAAGGAGCCTTTTAAAGGGAGGAAATAGTGTAAGGGTGCATTTGCCACAGCATAATTATTCAGGCTGATAAGAAGAACAAAGAGGTCACTGTTGGTGGGGTTGGAAACCAACAAGTGGGGGCTTAGAGCTGGATTTCCTCCAGTGTCTCAGGATTGCTGAAAGATTGAATCATTAAGAGTTTATGGCCTCATGCAGCTATTTTAAGCCTGTTCCATCACTTGATACTGACTTCAACTTCAAGCTACCATAGATTCTTTTATCCCCCAGGAACTGTGGCTTGGGCAGAACAACAGGAAGTCAGCTCCTTTGGAGGGAGAAGGGCCTGAGGCTGAAATATGAGGTTGCAGGAGAAAGGGTTTGGTAGAACTAATAAGATGCCTGTGGCGCTGCTGTCACTGTCATTGCCACCACAGCTGCTCATATGTTGTTTCTGTTCTCAGTCAACTGACTGGATGAGGCATTCTCACATGAAATATAAAAGAAAGTAACTTCCCTGCTTTCTCTCAATAAGGCGGAGTGGTAACAAGTAAGATAAATGAGTCCTAATCTCCCTGCTTGGATGGAAGGAGACTGAAGAGTGAGGAAAATAGGGCCCGTGAAGGGGTTAATTGGTAATTCAGAAGCAAAGCAAAGCAAAGAGTCAGTAAGCTAACTGAATTTGCTGGTGGATTTTGAGGAGTCTAATCAGAAGACCACCATGCCTGAGACCCAGAAACCTAAAGTCTTGGGCCTCTATTTTAAAGGTAGGTGGGACAAGCATCTATCTTGGAAAAATATATAGTAATTAAGTAAAAATCCCAGAATTTTTTAAAGCCCATGTTTCCCCACTAGAGACTGGTTTCTCATAACTCACTCAACAATATTTTTGAGCCCTGACTGGTTTGGCTCTGTGGATAAAGAATCAGCCTGCAGACTCAAGGGTCCCAGGTTCGATTCCAGTCAAGGGCATGTACCTTGTTTGGGGGCACAGCCCCAGTAGGGAGTGTGCAGGAGGCAGCTGATCGATGTTTCCCTCTCATCGATGTTTCTAACTCTCTATCTCTCTCCCTTCCTCTCTGTAAAAAATCAATAAAATATATTAAATATATTTAAAAAACAATTTTTTTGAGTGTCTACTATATGCCAGAACTGTCTTAAGCCAACTGAATATAACAGTGAATAAGGCAGACAAATATCTCTACCCTCAAGGAGCTTATACCCTAATGGGGGATGACAAACCACAAATAAGATAATTTATTAAATAAATACTGTGCTAAATGATAATAAATGCTGTAAAGAACAGAAAAGCAGAATTGAGAAAGACCAAGCTTGGCAACAGAGGTACATGATTTCATATAGGCCCAGGAAGATCTTATGGAGAAGGTAATTTTGAGCAGAGACTTGAGGGAAGTTAGAGGGGGAGTCGTGTGAATATCTGCGCAAAAAAAATGTTCAATGCAGAGAGCAGATCATGTTCTAAGACCTGGCATAGTTGAAAAACATCAATTAGGCTAGTGCAGTTGACATGATGTAAAGGAGGAGTAGAGTGGTAGGAGTTGAGGTTAAAGAGGTAACAGGGACCAAATGGTAAAGTGCATTATAAACTAAGGATTTTAATATTGTTATGAGTGAGGCGGGAAACTATTGGAAGGTTTTCAATAAAACAGAAACATCAACGATGAGAAAGAACCATTGAGGATAGAAAATGGTGGTGGTATAGACGGACATGGCCCATGCCTTGTCCTGGAGCAGATAGGGTGAGCAGCTGAAATGAGTAACATCCAGCCAGAATTGGCAGAGGAGATTCAGCTGGGAGACAGTTTGCAGCCAGGGGAATGTTGGGAAACTGCTGGATGGGGCTCCCCTAACTGGGAAGCCTCCACTGCAGGTGAAATCGCTCCCAGAGCGGTAGGCTCTGCCACAGAGACCACACCATCTTGAAGGGGAGAGTGGCTGTTATTCGAAGCCTATACGTCCAGGGACCCTGCAACCATGGCACCCAGGGACCAGCTACGAACCCAGGAACACCAGATCTCACGAATAGGTGGACTCAGACAAGCCCTGCTCCTCCTCGTGGAAAGGTCAGATTTCACCTACATAAAGGAGAGAGAGAATGACCAAACCAGACACCCAGAGAAGAGAGATCATGGGGAGACAAAGAAACAGTCCACATATGAAAGAGAAACAGGCATCACAAGAAAAGGAAGTAAACGAAATTGAGGCAAGCAGCCTGTCAGAGAAAAAAATTCAGAGAAATGGTCATAAGGTGGACGACAAGAATGGAAGACAAATTCAACAATATGTGTAACAACCAAAAGGAAATGAAGAAGAACCAAGAAGAAATGAAAAATGACATCACTGCTATGAAGAACTCAATAAAAAGCATCAACAGTAGACTAGAAGAAGCAGAGGACCACATCAGTGAACTACAAGACAAGGTAGAAAAAAATACCCAAGCAGAGCAGCTTCTAAAAAAAAATTAAAAAGCAGGAGGAGAGCCTAAGAGAACTTTGGGACAACATGAAATGAAAAAACATCTGCATAATAGGGCTGCCAGAAGGAGAGGAAACTAAAGAATAGAAATCTTGTTTGAAGAAATAGTGACAGAAAACTTCCCTGATATAAGAAAAACTCACACAAATCCAAGAGGCTCACAGAGTCCCAAACAAAATGAACACCAAAAGAACTGCCAAGACACATTATAATTAAATTAGCAAACACAAACAACAAAGTAAGAATCTTAAAAGCAGTCAGAGAGAGACAGAAAGTTACCTACAAAGGATCCCCTATCAGACTAGCAACTGATTTCTCAATAGAAACACATCAGGCAAGAAGGGAATGGAATGAAATATACAAAGTCATGCAAAGGAAGGGTCTGAATCCAAGAATACTGTACCCATCAAGACTATCAATCAAAATTGAGGGTGAAATCAGGAGCTTTACAGACAAAAAAGGACTAAGAGAGTTTATTACCACCAAACCAGCAATGCAAGAAATGTTAAAGGGTCTACTGTAAAAAGAAAAAAAATAGGAAACAAAAAAGGAAAACAGGAGTAAAGAATAAAAACGGCGAAAAACAAGTATCTAATCTAAGAGTAATATACAAATTGGTGTCACTTCACTACACCTAAGCCACACCCACCAGCCAATTGCCATGCCCACCAACCAATCAGAATGACTGTATGCAAATTAACCCAACCAAGATGACAGCCAGCAGCCACGGAGTTGGAACAAGCAGGAGGCTTGCCCCAGTGATGGAGTTCCCACCTGCCTTGGTCGGCTGTGGCTTCTGCTCAAGGCAACAAAGTTTCAATTATAGAAGAGAAATAAACCCCAGATACCTGCTTCCAGCCAGGTTGGTCTCAAGGAAGCGCTGGGACCCTGGGTTGTAAAAGGCAACCTGACCTGGGCTCTGGTTAAAGCAACAGTTTCAATTACAGAAGATAAATAAATCCCAGATACCTGCTGCCAGCCAGCCTCACTGCAAACAGCCATCAGTCACTCACTCAGGCTGGCCAGGCACCACAGGGGAGGACACCAACCTTGAAGGGACTGTGGCCAACCTGCAAACAGCCATCAGCCACTCACCCAGGCTGGGCAGGCACCCCAGCAGAGATCCCTACCATGAAGGCACTGTGTCCAGCCAGCAAACAGCCATCAACAACTTACCCAGGCTGGCCAGACACCCAGTGGGACCCCCACACTGATTGGGGACACACTTCAGGGCAAACCAGCTGGCCCCCACCTATGCACCAGGCCTCTATCCTGTATAATCCTATATAATAAAATGGTAATATGCAAATTGACCCTAACAGCAGAATGACTGGGAATGACTGGTCCCTATGACACACACTGACCACCAGGGGGCAGATGCTCAATGCAGGAGCTGCCCCTGGTGGTCCTGCACTCCAAAAGGGGTAGCTCTGCTCAGCCACAAGCCAGGCTGATGGCTGCCAGTACAGTGGTGGTGGTGGGAGCCTCTCTTGCCTCCTCAGCAGTGCTAAGGATGTCCAACTGCAGCTTAGGCCTTCTCCCCACTGGTAAGTGGACATCCCCTGAGGACCCCTGGGCTGCCAGAGAGATGTCTGACTTCCAGTTTAGGCCTGATCCCCCAGGGAGTGGGCCTAAGCCAGCAGGTGGACATCTCTCAAAGGGCCCCAGATTTTCAAAGGGACAGGCCGGACTGAGGGATCCCTCCCCACCCCCTGCCAAGTGCACAAATTTTTGTGCCCTGGGCCTCTAGTCTATCAATAATAACTTTAAATGTCAATGGATTCAATGCCCCAATCAAAAGACTCAGGGTAACTGAATGGATAAGAAAACATGACCCATATATCTGCTGACTACAGGAAACCCACCTCAAAAAAAAAAAGTATGCCCACAGACTGATGGTGAAGGGATGGAAAAAGTTT
Source organism: Murina feae (assembly GCA_004026665.1). Lineage (NCBI taxonomy): Eukaryota > Metazoa > Chordata > Mammalia > Chiroptera > Vespertilionidae > Murina > Murina feae. Next base: position 27,308 of record PVJC01016814.1, on the reverse strand, counting down.
TTTCAGGTGAATGGAAATGAAAAAAAGCTGGGGTAGCAATACTTATATCTGACAAATTAGATCTCAAAGTGAAGGACATGAAAAGAGATAAGGAAAGCCACTTCATAATTCTAAAGGGAGCAATCCAACAAGAAGAAATAACTCTGGTAAACATATATGCACTCAATATAGGAGCACACAAATACATAAAAAAAACTTCTAGAAGATATCAAGGGAGAGATTAACAACAATACAATCATAGTAGGGGACTTTAATACTCCACTATCACCAATGGATAAATCCTCTAAACAAAAAATCAGCAAAGAAACATCAATCCTAAATGACTCACTAGATCAGATGGAATTAATCAACATCTTCAGAATATTTCACCCCAAAGCCACAGAATATACATTCTTCTCAAGTGCACATGAGTAATTTTCAAAGATAGACCATATATTGGATCACAGGAAGAGTCTCTTCAAATTGAAGAAGACAGAAATTATATCAAGCTTATCTTCTCAGATCACAACAGCAAAAAACTGGAAATCAACTACAATAAAAACCATCAAAAAAATCAAACACATGGAGACTAATTAGCATGCTATTAAACAATTACTGGGTTACCAGAGAGATCAAAGAAGAAATAAAAAACATCATGGCAACAAACAACAATGAAAACACAACAATCCAAAACCTATGAGACACTGTGAAAGCAATCTTGAGAGGCAAGTTCATATCTTTGTAAGCCTACTGCAAAAAACAAAAAACAATGAATAAATTACCTAAACCTACAATTCAAACATTAAGAAAGAGAGCAACAAGAAAAGCCCAATGTAAGCAGAAGGAAGAAAATAATAAAGATCAGAGCAGAGATAAACTACATAGAGACTAAAAAAACAATACAAAAGATCAACAAAACCAAGATCTGGTTCTTCGAAAGGATAAACAAGATTGATGAATCTCTAGCCAGGCACACCAGGAAGAAAAGGGAGATGACCCAAATAAACAAAATCAGAAATGAAAGAGGAGACATAACAACAGACCCCACAGAAATACGAAGGATTGTTTAAAAAATACTATGAACAACTCTATTATAACAAACTGGACAACCTGGAGGAAATGTACATATTCCTACAAAAATACAACCTCCCAAATCTCAAATAGGAGGAATCTAAAAATATCAATAGTAAAATAACTATGGAAAAAATTGAAGCAGTAATCAAAAAGCTTCCAGCAAACAAAAGCCTAGGGCCAGATGGCTTCACAGGGGAGTTTTACCAAAAATTCAAGGAAGAATTAAACCTATCCTCCTCAGACTATTCCAAGTAATTCAAAACGAAGGAACACTTCCAAGCTCATTCTATGAAGCCAGCACTACCCTAATACCAAAACCAGATAAAGACAACACAATGAAAGAGAATTAGATAATATCCCTCATAAACATAGATGCCAAAATCCTCAACAAAATCCTAGCAAACCAGATCAAGCAGTACATCAGAAAGATCATACACCATGACCAAGTAGGATTTATCCCAGGGATGCAAGGATGGTACAATATCCACAAATCAATAAACATGATACATCACATAAACAAATTGAGAGATAAAAACCACATAGTCATATCAATTGATGTAGAAAAAGCATTTGACAAAATCCAACACCCATTTTTGATAAAAACTCTCAGCAAGGTGGGAATAGAAGGATCATACCTCAACATAATAAAAGCCATATGTGACAAACTCACAGCCAGCATCATACTCAATGGGCAAAAACTAAAACCATTTCCCCTTAGAACAGGAACAAGACAGCATTGCCCACTCTCACCACTCCTGTTTGACATAGTACTGGAAGTATTAGCCATTGCAATTAGACAAGAAGAAGAAATAAATGTAATACAAATTGGAATAGAAGAAGTAAAACTGTCCTTATTTGCAGATGACATGATATTGCACGTAAAAAAACCTTAAAGACTCCATCAAAAAATTATTAGACTTAATAAATGAATTCAGCAATGTAGCAGGATACAAAATTAATACCAAGAAATCTGTGGCATTTCTATGCACAAACAGCAAACTTATAGAAAGAGAGAATAAAAAAACAATCCCATTTACCATTGCACCAAAGAAATTAAGATACCTAGGAATAAACTTAACTAAAGAGGTAAAAGACCTCTACTCAGAAAACTATGGGATGTTGAAAAAAGAGATAGAGGAAGACATAAACCAATGGAAGAACATACCATGTTCATGGATTGGTAGAATCAATATCATTAAAATGTCCATACTACCCAAAGCAATCTATAAATTCAACACACTCCCCATTAAAAACCAATGGCATATTTCACAGTACTAGAACAAACTCTCCAAAAATTCATCTGGAATTAAAAAAAAAAAGACCCCAAATAGCTGCAGAGATCCTGAGAAAGAAGAACAAAGTAGGTGGGATCTCAATACCAGATATCAAGCTGTATTACAAAGCCACAGTGCTCAAAACTGCCTGGTACTGGCACAAGAATAGACATATAGACCAATGGAACAGAATAGAGAACCCAGAAATCGACCCAAACCAATATGCTCAATTAATATTTGACAAAGGAGGCAAGAACATACAATGGAGTCAAGACAGTCTCTTCAATAAATGGTTCTGGGAAATTTGATCAGACACATGCTAAAAAATGAAACTAGACCACCAACTTACACCATACACAAAAATAAACTCAAAATGGATAAAAGACTGAAATGTAAGACAGGAAACCATAAAAATACTAGAGGAATCCAAAAGCAACAAAATCTCAGACATATGCTGAAGCAATTTCTTCACTGATACAGCTCCTAGGGAATTGGAAACTAAAGAGAAAATAAACAAATGGGACTACATAAAAATAAAAAGCTTCTTCACATCGAAATAAACCATCAACAAAACAACAAGAAAGCCCACTGTATGGGAGAACATATTTGCCAATGTTATCACCGATAAATGTTTAATCTCCAATACTTATAGAGAACTCATACAACTAAATGAAAGGAAGATAAACAATCCAATAAAAAAATGGGCAAAGGACCTAAATAGACACTTTTCAAAAGAGGACATTCAGAAAGCTAAGAGACATATGAAAACTTGCTCAGTGTCACTAATTATCTGAGAGATGCAAATCAAAACAGCAATGAGGTACCATTTTACACTTATCAGAATGGCTATCATCAATTGATCAACAAACGACCAGTGCTGGAGAGGATGAGGAGAAAACAGGAAGTCTCCTGCAGTGTTGGTGGGAAAGCAGACTGGTGCAGCCACTATGGAAGATAGTATGGAATTTTCTCAAAAAGTTAAAAATAGAACTCCCATTTGACCCTGTGATTCCACTTCTAGGAATATATCCCAAGAAACCAGAAACACCAATCAGAAAGGATATATGCATTCCTATGTTCATAGCAGTACGATTTACAATAGCTAAGATTTGGAAACAGCCTAAATGCCCATCAGCAGATGAGTGGATTAGAAAACTGTGGTACATCTACACAATGGAATGCTATGCTGATGTAAAAGAGAAGGAATTCTTACCATTTGCAACAGCATGGATGGACCTGGAGAGCATAATGCTAAGTGAAATAAACCGATTAATGAAAGAAAAATACCACATTACATCACTCATTTATGGATAATAAAGATCATTATAAACTGATGAACAAAAATAGATACAGAAGCAGAGCAGCATCAAATAGACTGTCAAACTACAGCAGGAAGGCTGGAGGGGTTTGAGGGTGGTAAGAGATCAATCAAAGAACTTTTAAGCATCCATATAAGCATAACCAATGGACACAAAACACTGAGGGGTAGGGAAGGCCGGGGGAAGGTCAAGGGAAAAAAACAAAGGAGACATATGTACTACTCTTTGTAATATTTTAAGCAATAAATAAAGAAAAAAAACAGTAACATAAACTTAATTAGATTTTAAAAGAGCCATTCTAGGCAACAGAGTATGGTGATTTGGGTCAGTGATGTAGTGGTGAAAAGATGAGAGGTTGTCAAATTCTGATATATTTGGAAAGTAAGCTGACTGAATTTGCTGATGAATTGTATGTAGATGATGTAAAGAAGGAACGTTAGAGCTTAAGAATGACTGCCAGGATTTTGGTCCAAGCAACTAGAATGATCAAATTGCCAGCAACTAAGATGGGGAAGACAAGCTGAGTAGCAGGTTTGAGAGGAGAGAGGACATTAGCAATTGACAGGTAATGGATTTGGATTAGCCCAGGTCGAGAGACACTAGAAAAAAAGGTAGCAGCTGGTGGCTGCACTGGATGGGTCATGGAGAAAAACGGATTAGAGCAACTTCAGTATAGCTGTAGCTAGATACAGTTGGTGGTGGTTTGAGGAAATGGGCCTAGTTAGACCTGACTATGCATCTCCCTTCTGCCTTGAACTCAGTGGCTGCATTGTGCAATTCAGTTCCACCCTGCTTCGTCAGTCCCTAATGTCTATCCTAGGAGTTGATAAAGTTTCTGTAAAGATCCATGTAATAAATAACTTAGGTCTCTACTACAGTTACTTAACTCTGCCACTGTAATAGTTTAAAAAAACAGTCGTAGACAATATATAAACTAATGAGCATGTATGTTCCAATAAAGCACTATTTTGAAAGTAGAGCATGACCTGATCTGGGTCATGAGCTGTAGTTTACATCCCCTGCACTAGACCTGTGATGAGCTACCTACAGAAACATGGGCCTCACAGCCAACCAACTTTATAAAACACTTAATTTCAAGATGATATATTAGAAATGCATATCTGGGTAACTATGCCTCAAATATGGCTACATATCAATGTTTTAGTGCAGAACCAATAGTTTCATTAGTCCACTTAGTTATGAAGTGAATAATCAAAGTTGAAACTAAAAAAATTTTCACTTAAAATAAAGGGAAACAAAGGTGGCTCATGAACATTTTAATTTTTTTTAATTGGCCCTCTTTTCATACTTTATTTTTTTATTTAAAAAATTTAAATATCTACACTAATAAAAGAGAAACATGCAAATTGACCATACCCCCACTACACCCACAAGCCATGCCCACCAGCCATTCAGGAGCAAATATGCAAATGAACAGCAGTAATCACTGAACTGGAGTGAGCAGGAGGCTTGCGTTGCCCCTGGTGATGGAGAAAACCAAGCTTCCTGCTTGCTCTGGCCAGCCCTAAGCTCAGCTCAAGGCTACAAAGTTTCAATTATAAAGTTAAATAAATCCCAGATACCTGCTTCTATCCCACAGCCATGGCCAGCCTGAAAACGGCCATCATCCCCTCAGGCTGGCCAGGCACCTCAGTAGAGCCTCCCACCCTGAAAGAGCTGTGGCCAGTCTGCAAACAACCATCAGCCACTCACCCAAGCTGGCCAGGCACCCCAGCAGGGACCTCTACCCTGAAGGGGCTGTGGCCAGCCTGAAAATGGCCCTCAGCCCCTCACCCAGCTTGACCAGGCACTCTAGCGGGACCCCCACCCTGATCCAGGCTACTCTTCAGGGCAAACCAGCCAGCTCCCGCTCATGTACCAGACCTCTATCCTATATAATAAAAAGTTAATATGCAAATTGACCCTAACATTAGAATGACTGGGAATGACTGGTCACTATGACACACGCTGACCACCAGCGGGCAGAGGCTCAATACATGAGATGCTCCCTGGTGGTCAGTGTGCTCCCACAGGGGGATCTCTGCTCATCCACAAGCGAGGCAGATGGCTTCCAGCACAGTGGTGGTGGCGGGAGCCTCTCCCACCTCCTCAGCAATGTTAAGGATGTCCGACTGCAACTTAGGCCTGCTCCCCGCTGGCAAGTTGACATCCTCCGAGGGCTCCCGGGCTGCCAGAGGGCTGTCTGACTGCCAGCTTAGGCTCAATCCCACAGGGAGTGGGCCTAAGCCAGCAGGTGGACATCCCTCGAGGGGTCCCAGACTGAGAGAGGGCACAAGCCGGGCTCAGGGATCCCCCCCAAGTGTACAAATTTTTGTGCACTGTGCCTCTAGTTGTATATAGAAAACCCTAAAGACTCAACCAAAAAATTACTAAATCTAATAAATGAATTCAGCAAAGTTGTGGGATACAGAATCAATACCCAGAAATCTATGGCATTTTTATAGACCAATAATGAACTCTCCAAAAAAGATACTAAGAGAACAACTCCATTTACTATGGCAACAAAAAATAAGGTACCTAGGAATAAATTTAACTAAGGAGGTAAAAGAGCTGTACTCAGATAACTATATGACATTGAAGAAGGAAATTAAAGAAGATACAAACAAGCTGAACCATATACGATATTCATGGATTAGAAGAATTAACATAATTAAAATGTCCATGCTACCCAAAGGAATCTATAGAGTCAACACAATTCCTATTAAAATACCAATGGCATAGTTCATAGAATTAGAAAATATATTACAAAAAGGTATATGGAACCAAAAACGACTCCAAATAACCATAGGCAATCCTGAGAGAGAACAAAGTTGGAGGCATCAAAATATCGTATGTTGAATTATAGTACAAGACCATTGTTATCAAAACAGCATGGTACTTTCATAAGAACAAGCATATAGACCAATGGCATGCAACAAATAAGCCCCAGAAATCAATGCCCACATTTATGATAAATTAATATTTAATAAAGGAAGCAAGAGCATATAATGGAATAAAGACAGTCCCAAATGGTGTTGGGAAAATTGAACAGGTACATGCAAACAAAAATGACATTAGATCACCAGTTTATACCATACACAAGAATGAACTCAAAATGAGTAAAAGATTTAAATGCAAGTCACAAACCATAAAAGTCTTAGAAGAAAAATAAGCAGCAAAATATAAGACATTTCTCACAGCAATATTTTTGTCAATATGTCTCCAAGAGCAAGAGAACCCAGGAAAAGATAAACAAATGGGACAACATCAAAATAAAAATCTTCTGCACAGCAAAAGAACCATCAACAAAGTGAAAACAGAACCCACTGTATGGGAGAACGTATTCACCAATGATACATCTGATAAGGGGTTAATATCAAAAATATATAAAGAACATATACAATTCAGCACCAGAAAGATAAATAATCCAATAAAAAGTGGACAAAGGACCTAAATAGACACTTCTACAAAGAGGACATATAGATGGCTGATAGATATATGAAAATTATTCAAGGTCACTGATTATCACAGAGATTCAAATAAAAGCTACAATGAGTATCATCTTGAATCTGCCAGAATGGTTACTATCAGTAAATCAACAAAAAACAAGTTCTGGTAAAGATGTGGAGAAAAGGAAACCCTACAGCAATGTTGGTGGGAATGCAGACTGGTGCAGCTATTATGGAAAACAGTGTGAAGTTTCCTCAAAAAATTAAAAATGGAACTGCCTTTTGACCCAGTGATCCCACATCTGAGAATATATTCTAAGAAGCCTGAAACACCAATCAGAAAGAATATATGCAGCTTTATGTTCATAGCAGCATAATTTATAATAACTAAGATATTGAAACAGCCCAAGTGCCCACCAGTAATGAGTGGATAAAAAAGCTGTGATACATTTACACAATAGAATACAATGCAGCTGTAAAAAATAAGGTTTTCTTGTCCTTAGGGACAGCATGGATGGACCTGGACATTATTATGCTAAGCGAAATAAGCCATTCGAGAAAGACCAACATCATAATATCTCACTAATATGTGGAATCTAATGAATAAAATAAACTAATAAGTAAATAGGTCCAGAGATATAGAAGCATGCAACAGTTTGACAGATCTCAGAGGGAAGGGGTGTGGACAGGAAGAGATTAATCAAAGAACTTTAGGTATATATGCATAGCCCAAGGATACTGATAATAGTGTGGTGAAAACCATGGGTTCAGTGGGACCTGGGTGGAAGGATTCTAAGGGGGGAAAATGGGGAACATCTGTAATATCTTGAACAATAAAAATAAATTTTAACAAATCCTATGTAATAAATAGCTAATATACAATTGGTCATCATGCCTTCATGCCATCACATCATAAAGCCTCAGACACTCAACACTGGGAAGAGAGGAATGGGGACAAGCCAGACTGTGGCTCAGGAGAAGGACAAGCCACCCACCCATGGTCCCCTGAAGCTGTGGCTGGCCTCAGTCCTAGGTGCTTGCGGCCAGCCAGAGGGAGGGAAGCCTGGGTCTAGGTGCCTGTGACTGGCCAGAGGAGGAAATCCTGAGTCCTGGGTGTGGGGTGAGGCAGAGGTGGTTAGGGGTGATCAAGGCAGTAGGGGAGCAGTTAGGGGTGATTAGGCAAGCAGGCAGAGGGGTTAGGGGAGATCAGGCAGGCAGACAGGCGAGCAGTTAAGAGCTAGCAGTCCCAGAATGCAAGAGACAGTCAGACATCCCCTGAGGGGTCCTAGATTGGAGAGGGTGCAGGCTGGGATGAACCTCCCACCCCTCTCCCTCCCCCTCCCCCCGCCCATGCATGAATTTCATGTACCGGGCCTCTAGTTTTTAGTAAAAATAAATAAATATCATTTTTACTTTTCAATTACAGTTAATATACAACATTATATTAGTTTCAGGTATACACCATAGTGATTAAACATTATATAACTTAAGTGATCATCCAATAAATCTAGTACCCATCTGACACTATACATAGTTATGAAATTATTATTATTGACTATGTACTTTACATCCCCATGACTATTCTGTAATTATCAATTTGTACTTCTTAATCCCTTTACCTTTTCCAGCCATCCCCTTAATCCCCCTCCCATCTGGTATTGTCAAAATGTTCTCTGTATCTATGCATCTGTTTCTGTTATGCTTCTTCATCTATTTTTGTTTTCTAAGATTTATTTGTTGATATATATTTATTGTCATGTATTGTTCATATTTTTTTATCTTTTTAAAAATTCTTCTTCTTAAATAAGACCCTTTAACATTTCATGGTGTTGATGGTTTGATGGTGGTGAACTTCTTTAGCTTTTCATTGTCTGGGAAGTTCTTTATATGTCCTTCAATTCAAAATGGTAGCTTTGCAGAGTAGAGTAATCTTGGTTGTAAGTCCTCGTTTTCATCACTTTGAATATTTCTTGCCACTCTTTTGGCCTGCAAAGTTTCTGTTGAGAAAACAGCTGACTATTTTATGGGAACTCCCTTGTAGGTAAGTGACTGCTTTTCTCTTGCTGCTTTTAAAATCTTCTCTTTGTCTTTAACCTTTTGCATTTTAATTATGATGTGTCTTGGTGTGGGTCTCTTTGGATTCATTTCATTTGGGACTCTGAACTTCCTGAACTTGCATGTCTCTTTCTTTCACCAAATTAGGTAAGTTATCTGTCATTATTTTTTGAAATATGTTTTTAATTTCTTGCTCTCTTGCTTGTCCTTCTGGCACCCCCATGATGTGAATGTTGGCATGCTTTAAATTGTCCCAGAGGCTCCTTACACTATCCTCATTTTTTAAATTCTTTTTTCTTTTTGCTATTCTGATTGAGTGTTTATTGCTTGCTTACATTCCAAATGACTGATTTGATTCTTGGCTTAATCTACTCTACTGTTGATTCCCTATAAATTATTCTTTATTTCAGTTAGTATACCCTTAATTTCTGATTGTTTGTTTTTTTATGCACTTGAGGGTCTCATTATGCTCCTTGAGCATCCTTATAACCAGAGTTTGGAACTCTGCCTCTAGTAGATTGCTTGTCTCCATTTTGTTTAGTTATTTTTCTAGGTTTTTCCCTGTTCTTTCATTTGGGACATGTTTCTTTGTCTCCTCATATTGGCAGCCTCTCTGTGTCTGTTTCTCTGAATTAAATAGAGCTGTTATGTCTTCTAGGCTTGGTAATAGTCTATTGTAGTGAGCATCCTGTAGGGTCCAGTGGCACAGCCTTCCTGATCACCCAAGCTGAGTACTACAGTTGTGTTCTCCCCTCATGTAGACTGTGTACACCCTCTTGTTGTAGTTGAGCCTTGATCGCTGTTGGTATATCAATGGGAGGGATTTACCCCCAGGTCAATCTGTTGCTAAGACTGGCTGCTATCACTAACAAACATGAAGGATTAGCTCTGCAGAGGCCCACGTTGTGGAGCAGAACTTGCTTCAGCCAACCTCTGGTACCCACTGAATTTGCCCCTTGAGTGTGTAGCTGTGGGGGTGTCTGGGTGGTGTTTTGATGTCACCTAAAGCTGTCCACCAGGAGGTGCAAGCTGTCTGACAGGACAAAGAAATTGGACCTATTTTTTTAAATTACTGGCCATTGCTCTAGAACTGCCTCTTCTCTCCCCAAGCCAACCAACATATCCCAAGTACTATCCTGTGAGGTGACTGCCCAATCCAGTCATAAATTGGTAATGGTTTTCACTTCCCATAAAATTTACAACTGAAAGACTACTTTTGAGGATTTAGTACCAAATGTCCTATATTTTATGCATCAGCACAAATTTATTGGCATAATTTTCCAGCTACAACTGTATAGAACATTTCAGCTCACAATTCAGACTTGTGGAATCTCTGTCAGATGGACTGTTATAGTGAGCATATTTGAATAATGCTTTTTATTTATGAAAAATCTCAGATATATCAAGGGATATAGATAAAAGTGTAATGAAAACCTTATACTCACTACACATCTTATCAAATAAAATATTATATAGTCAAAGTCCTTTGTGTACTCCTCCCTGATCATATTTTCCTCCCTTTTTTTTCAGAAGTAATCTCTGTCTTGAAGATGATTTTATCCTCTTTACTTTTACTACATATACATGTATACATATGAATGTATCCCTAAGCAATATTTAGTATTACTTTGAATGTTGATAACCTTTGTATAAATGGTATAATAATATACATGTGATTTCAAGTAGGATCAATAATAGATACATGTACTTATTCATTTGCACTATTTTATATTCTTCCATTGTAGGAATATACCACACCGTATTTATTCATTCATCCATCAGTGATTTCTTAGGTTGATTCCAATTTTACACTATCCTATATAATACTATATAATAAGAGAGGAATATGCAGATTAGCCATTATGCCCTGAGGTGTAAAGACCAAGCATGTCACAACCAGATCACAGATCAGCAGGAAGGTGGGCCAGAGAGGCACAAGCAGGCTGTGGAGAGCTACAAGAGGAGGCAGAGAAGCAAGCTATGAGGGGGGAGAGGGGAGGGAGGAAGCTACAGGAGGGTAGGGCAGTAGGCGGAGAACTACAGGAGGGCAGCAGTGACCTACTGGTGCACAAATTCGTGTGCAGGGCTACTATTTTCAAATAATACTGCAATGAACATTTGTTTTAGTTTCCTGGTGTCATATACGAGAGGTCATATATTGCTATTTTGGTGAGCTCCTCAACCAATGTTCATGGAACCCCATTCTCTATAAGAGTGGCACATGTGAAAAGAAAAAGCCCCATCCTGTAGGACCTAGTAACCAAAACACTCAAAGGTCTTCAGAATTCTTTTTTTCTCATTGTGATTGGGAAAATAGTTTTGACATAAACTAAAATGACCAAGCCAGGAGAATATGAAATGACATGTAGTAAGGAGGTCACTGCATTTTCAGAGTCAAAAGAAAATATGTTTGGTCACAAACACTTTTTGCTTGGCCCAATGGATTCACATGCATTGGTGATACAGGGAAACTTAAATAGTCGATATTAATTGGGTTGCAATGTCACTTTTCCCAGTACCATATGTAACAGAAGATTTCCAGATGTTTGAGTAAACCCAGGATGTCTTGCAGTGCAAAGATAGAAGGTAAAATAGCTAGCCAACCCCTAGATTTCCAAGTTGTTCTCCAGGTGTTTCCTGCTATTTCTCTGTGTAGAGCTGGACATCTGATGTTCGTGAAATTCTACTGAAGGGGACTCATGCTATAAGTCAGGGAGAAACTCAGCCATTTGGAAATTAATGTGGACTGCTTTTTTTTCCCTTAGGACCCTTCCTCAAGATTTTCTGTTCCTCCATGTGTTCACATTTTCCCCTTTATAGAGCTGCCCCTGGAGACTGTCAGTTGTCAGGGTCTGCCAGAAACAAGGAAAAAAAAGTTTTGAGGCATCAGTGGATATTATCATTTCAATCAAGTTATAATACAAATACTTTCTACCTTTTTACCTCTATTTATTACATTCTTTATTTAAAAAATGCCTGATGCCACTGTCCTTAAAATACCCAAGGAACTAATGCAACTCTTTTATTTATAGATGGCATTCCTGCATTGTATCTGATCTGGAAAAAAAAACTAGTTTAAATTCTTACAGATATTTTTACTTTCTTGGATTAAGTGTTTCACTGCTACCACATACATTCTCTGTAAATTCCTATGTAGCCTGAAGTCTAGTAGGCATCCTCAGTTTCCCTAACAACTCTCATGCACCATTCCACACACAAAATCTGTTTCCCACTCTATACTCTGGTTCTTTTTTAAGGAAAATTTTGAAATAAATATATCAAAATAAGGCTGTTTATATGTGATACTAAATAAAGACGTAAATTAGAGTAATTTTATATAGTTTTTATAAATTACCACACAACAATATGAAAAATATGATTTGGCATCCATTATTCTATTAATTTCAGGTATATAACATAGTGAGTAACCATTTATACACCTTATGATGTGATCGCCACACTATGTCTAATAACCATTTGTCACTGTGAAAACTTATCACAATATTATTGACTATATTCTCCTTCACTTTTTTTTCACCCATCCTCCCACCCTTGTGCTCTCTGGTAGCCATCAGTTTGATTTCTATTTCAATGAGTCTGCAAATTAATTTTTTAAAATGTGTGTTTTCCAGTGTCACCTAATAAATTCAATAAAAAGGAAAAAATCTGTATTTAACCTATTTCATAAAAATAAAACTATTATATCAGAGCAATTATTTTCAGAAATATTATTGCTTAGGATGAGGCCATATTTTTTTAAAGTGAGTCAACTTCATAAAAATTTTTAAATGATAGGACAGATAGTTAATGGATATGGCAAAAATAGTGAAGATGGTATGTAAATAAGTGATGTTTAGAAAATACTTATGATACAAATGTTTGTTTTCCTTCCAAGTATTCTGCAGAAATGTCTCAGGAGTTCTGAAACCAACTTGAATATCATCCTATCTAATAAAAGAGTAATATGCAAATTAAGCATCACTCAATCACAAATATGGCCACCCCCATAGCCACAAGATGGTGGTGCCCATAGACACAAGATGGCCACCCCCATAGCCATAAGATGGTGGCACCCATAGCCACAAGATGGTGGTGCCAAGTCCGGCTCAGCCCTGCCACTGAAGTGGTCAGGCCTGTTAGCCAGGCAGGTCGTCAGGGAGGTGGGGGGCCCGAGGAGCAGAACAGGAAATCAGAGGGGGCTGGGGGTCCCCTGCCCAGGCCAGAGGCCTTCGCTAGAGGCCTCATGCATGGGCAAGGATGGAACTGGTGATCAGAGGGGCAGGGGCAGAGCCTGCGATCACAGGGGTGTAGGCACCAGCGGAGCCGGCAAAGCTGCAGCCTTGGCCAGAGGCTGCCAGTGGGGCAAGGGCAGAGCCAGCGATGGCAGGGGCAGGATCAGAGCCAGTGATCACAGAGGCCTGGGCTCTGTGAAGCCGGTGAGCGGAGGGGCTTGGAGGTCTTCTGCCCAGGTAAAAGAGTAATAAGCAAATTAACCCTCACTCTGTCACAAGGATGGTGGCATCCAGGGAGCTGTAGTGAGACAGGAGGCTTGCATTGCCCTAGCGATGGAGGAAGCCAAGATTTCCACCTGTCCTGCAGGCCCTGAGCTCTGCTCAAGGCAACAAAGTTTCAATTACAGAAGGTAAATAAACACAAGATACCTGCTTCCAGCCAGTGGCTTTGAGCAGGACCAAGGCAACAAACTTTCAATTATAAAAGTTAAATAAATCCCAGATACCTGCTTCCAGCCCGCATCCCTGGCCAGCCTGATAACGGTCTTCAGCCCCTCACCCAGGCTGTCCAGGCACCCCAGCAGGGCATCCTTCAGGGCAAACCAGCTGACCCCTACCCATGCACCAGGCCTCTATCCTATATAATAAAAGGTTAATATGCAAATTGACCCTAACAGCAGAATGACTGGGAATGACTGGTCACTATGACACACACTGACCACCATGGGCCAGACACTAAATGCAGGAGCTGCCTCCTGGTGGTCAGTGCGCTCCCACAGGGGGAGCTCTGCTCAGCCACAAGCCAGACTGATGGCTGCCAGTACAGTGGCGGTGATGGGAGCCTCTCCCGCCTCCTCAGCAGTGCTAAGGATGTCTGACTGCAACTTAGGCCTGCTCCCCACTGGCAAGTGGACATCCACTGAGGGCTCCCAGCTGCCAGAGTGATATCTGACTGTCAGCTTAGGCCTGATCCCCCCAGGGAGCAAGCCTAAGCCAGCAGGTGTACATCACCCAAGGGTAAGGTGACCAGATTTTAACATTGATAAAGCAGGACACCATTGACCGGGGTGGGGGATTCTTTTTTATTATTATTATTCTTACTTAAAATAGTACAAAGAGTATTACATATGTCTCTTTCCAAAAATCGGGACTTTTTTAAAATGCCGGAGGACACGGGAAAAATTGTTAAAAATCAGGACTGTCCCGCCAAAAGCAGGATGTCTGGTCACCTTACCCAAGGGGTCCCAGGATGCTAGAGGATATAGGTCAGGCTGAGGGATCCTCCCTCCCCCGAGTGCACAAATTTTTTTAAAAAATATATTTTATTGATTTTTTACAGAGAGGAAGGGAGAGGGATAGAAAGTTAGAAACATCGATGAGAGAGAAGCATCGATCAGCTGCCACCTGCACACCTCCCACTGGGGATATGCCTGCAACCAAGGTACATGCCCTTGACTGGATCGAACCTGGGACCTTTTAGTCCGCAGGCCGACGCTCTGTCCACTGAGTCAAACCGGTTAGGGCTCGAGTGCACAAATTTTTGTGTACCACGCATCTAGCCTATAAAAATAAAAGCATAATATGCTAATTAGACCCTACAGCTAAATGACCTTCCAGAGGACTTTGAACCCAGGGCTGCAAGGGCCAAGGCAAGCAGCTGTGGCTGCGAGGACCGAGCCTCTTGCACACATTTCGTGCATTGGGCCTCCAGTTTAAAGATATTTGTAATCAGCTCACACTCTGTAACTAAAATATGTATACAACTAAAAACAATGCATACATAAAAAAGATTATATATGCCAAATTTTTTAACAGATTGAAGACCAATAGTGCATTAACTTGAGCTACTGAATAGATTCAATTTTTTTGTGCAACACTCAAAATAAACTTCATTTGCCAATCAGTTTAATCAAAGAATATACTGTAATTCACAGTGTGCTGTTATTGAAAGAGAGAATGAAAACTATTACCCTTGCAAATATTTATCTTGTGGGTCAAAATATTGTCATTAATATGTAACCAAAAGCAAATTACAGACTGGCCAATTGGTTTGGGTGTCATCCCCTGCAAACCTAATGGCTGGCATTTTGATTCAAGGTCAATGCATGTGCCTAGGTTGCAGACTCTATCTGAGATACAGGGTGTGTAAGAGGCAGATGATTGATGTTTCACTCTCACATCCTCTCTCTCTCTCTCTTTCTCTCAAAACAAACAAAAAACAAAACAAAAACCTAATTACAGAAATGGAAGATATAACTGCATCATAACTCCTGACTTTCAAATGTTTATGTTTATCAAAAGAATTGTATATGTATTAATTTTCCTCATAATAAGTAAATGTGTGTTTGGGTTAACAAATTATATTAATAAATTACTACTTACATGTTTTATATATAGAACTTTATTTTAAAAGTGGGCTTCATTCATAAATAGGCTTGAAATCTAATGGTGGAAATGAAGCAGACAATTGAATTACTAAATTTTTCACTATTACAATGTATTGGTATTTCATATAAAATGAAAGAGAGGGAGATCATTCATAATAATGAGTTAACACTTCCTTTATCAATCAAAATAGGTGATATTATGTTGCAATAACAAATAATCCCAAAATCTCAGTTGTGAACCATTATGGGTTATTTCTCACTCACTCATGCTACGTGTCCATCCTAACTTGGTCGAACCTCTGTTCCATGTTATTTTCACTCCATGACCCAGGCTTAAAGATCAGCTTCCATCTGGAACACTGCAGCTGACATAGCAGAGAGAAAAGGAAACATGGCAAAGCATACTCTCTGTTAAAGCCTCTGCCTATTTATGACACATGTAATTTTGCTCATATTTCATTGGTCAAACCACATTGCATGACCATGTTTGAGTGCAAAAGGGCAGATATTTGTAATCATTCCATAGTGAGGAACACTGCAAAGGGCACAGAATATAGGTAAACAGTGCTACAGTCTAGTACACTTATTATGCGCCAAGCCCTTTACACTTATGCTTTATAACAATCCTATCAGGAGGCACTATACTGATAATCCCCCCCCTGCTAGATATGGAGTAATAGAGGCTCAGAGAGTTTCATAACTTGCTGAAAGTTGCACAGTAGTACCAAAATTGATAATTAGAACCTAACCAGTCTGACTCCAGAGCCTGTATTCTTAACCACCATTCTTTAGTGCTTAGGTTGAGTTTCCCACCAAATCATGAGTACTGTTCTTCAGCCCTAGCCTAAAGTTAGTATTTTACATATGTTGTGAGATTATACAAAAGGCTGTGATTCCAGAGGAGCCATCAGTATAATTCCATAGCCTATTTAATGTGTTAATGTATGAATTCCACAAAAACACAGTTCTAGTCATCTTAAAACATAAAAGTCAAATGCATTCAAAAATAGTGATATTTTATTTCAGTTTTGTTTTTGGAACTAAAAAGGTACCTCTGCATATTTATGAAGACCGTTGTCAACTTAATGAATCAAATAAACTGATGATCAAAAATAGGCCCAGAAACATAAAAGCATGAACAGACTGTTTAACCTCAGAGGGAAGGCAGGGGAGGGTGGATGGGAAGAGATCAACCAATGAAATTCTATGAATATATGCATAACTGGTGGACACAGACAATGGTGTGGTGAGGCCTGAGAGGGTGTGAGAGGGCTGGAAGAAGTTAATGGGGGGAAAGGAGGACATATGTAATACTTTCAACAATAATTTTTTAAAAAAAAATCTTTGTCATCCTTGATATTCAGCATAGCATGTAATCTAATTTTCACCTTTTCTATGATAGAAATAGCCACCAAAGTTTTAGACTCACCTGAACCTGCCTTCAGAGTTTGTCCTAATTTATATTCAAGAAAAAAAGTGACTCCAAAGCAAGGATACTCATTGGTAAGACTAACTAAAGGAGGACCTATGGGCATTAGATCCAAGGGAACCCTATTCCAGGGGAAAATACCACTAATGTTGCAGCTTCTGGGTGTAGCCAAGACCTGAGATTTTGTGTAGACATGAGGCCTCTAGAACCAATGTTAATCAGGAAACAAACAGCTAACTGGCTGGAATGTTGTCAGTGCAGAACGCAGCTGATGTTGTGAAAATCAGGACCCCTAATAAATTCCTGGCCACAGACTGACCAGAATCACAAGTTGAAGTCTACAGGAAAATTCCTATGAATAGATTTCATAGCCATAGTAACAATCTCTGTACCTATCCTACCTTATTTCCTAATATTCATGCCTTTTCCTAGAACATTTATAAACTTTTAAGAAGGTAAGTAGAAAAAAAATCTGCTTTTAATATAAAGTCTGCAAAATATTTCAGTTGAGGGTACCTCATTTTGTTTTAGTAACAACCGCCCGAGGAAGCTACTCAGATTAAACTGACTTTGTAAATGAATAAAATAAAACTTACAAAGTTATGATAATTGTTCATGCTCTGAGAAGGCAGACTGTGTCTGTGTCTCTATATTTCCAGCACCTCACATAATACCTGACACATAGTTGATGCTCAGGAAATAGTTGAATAAATGAATAAATAAGCAAGCAATTGATTCTTTTTATACTATGTGCAAGTCATTGTGCTGCACCCTTTTTATATTCTCATCTGTCTCATCCCTCACCACTCAGACTGGGCCACCATCATTGTTTGACCTTTTCTAAGGTTTACAGTGGATGGCAGTGGAAGAAGACGGTTGTTTGGCCAATCAAATTCAAATTCTTTGTTCCCACATTTGCCTTTAGGAAGCAAACAAAGTAATGCAATCCTGGAGAAGGCAGCTCTTGGAGAAAATGTTTTCCCACCACGTGCCTTGTATGTTTCCAAACACAGTCTCCACAGGCCCCATATTTTTTTCTAATGCAATTTGCACTCCCCATCTAAACAAGGCAGTCTAAAATGGGCACCATTCTGTATAAAAAATTTTTGGTCTTGATTTCCAGCCATCAATGGAATAAACTACATTTTGGCCTTAGAGAATTTGCATTCCTGATTTTCTCTGCCATCACACTTATAAAGGCAGAAAGGGAAGTGGGGTGCCAGGGAGGAGGCATCAGCTTGGCATCTGTGGCATAACCATTTGGGAAATTCCATTCTCTGCAAAATCCACATTTCCTTCATGTAGGTCCTGTGGCTGGGGCCCACAGCTGGGGACCAAGGCCGCACAGCTGCTCTCCCTTTAGACCCATTCCCTATCCTTATGAAAGACAGAAATGTTATAATGCCCAGATATCCAAAAGGACAATAACTTTTTCTTCTAGTGTTTCCTTCCATGAGGACTCAGTGTATTGAGGATGGAAAATACTTTTCTTTGGACTAAATTCTGAACACACGATCTCTTCCTCAGTCATTTAAAAGAAATGGTTTTTGAGAAGTTGAGCCTAGAACTAGTGTTATTTGACATGGTCTTCATTAGGGGAGTTGTTTCCAAGTATTTCTTAGCTATGAAACTCTAAAAATGAAACTCAATATACACCGAGTGGCCAGATTACTATGACCAACCAGATTATTATGACCACCTCATCAGTACGTCATTGGGCCATCTTTTGCTTTCAATACTGCGGTGATTCTTCTTGGCATGGACTCCACGAGATGTTGAAAGGTGATGAGAGGAATCTGACACCATGCCTAATGAATAGCACTGTCCAGTTCTATGAGATTTGATGGTTGTGGAACCAGCTGCCTGATGGCTCTTTAAACTTCATCCCACAATTGGATTGAGATCTGGTGATTGTGGGGCCGCCTAAGCAAGGTAAAGTCTCCCTCATGTGCTTGAAACCACTCCTGCACAATATGAGCACCGTGGCATGGCATGTTGTCTTGTTGGAAGAAGCCATCTCCATTGGAATACACCATCAACATGATAGGATGAAATTGATCAGCTACGATACTTAGGTATGTTGTGCTATTCAGATGTTTATAATGGTCTGGCCCTCTAGGAACTTCAGCGTGAAATTATAGCTAATTAGCACACAAATGTTAGGTAGTCATAATAATCTGGTCACTCAGTGTATAAAATAGACCAAAGACTCTCCATGTCCCACGGGGGGTGTAGAACACAATTCAAAGGTCACTGCCATTGACTGTAAGCTCCAAGATGGAGGATTGTGGACCATGTCTGGCTTATATGGCTTTCAGCCCCCCAGGTCTGTGTTCTAAGCCCGGCACATAGCAGGACCATCAAAATCATGTATTGAATAAATAACAAGGACCAGTGTTTTATGGCAAGTGTTGTTGGTTTAGCAACTTTTATAGTTTGATAACTATATTTCAATGTAATTGGTTTCCTTTGTAATACCGCACAGTAAGTGTGTGTGTGTGTGTGTGTGTGTGTGTGTGTGTGTGTGTGTGTTGAAGGGAAAGGAACTAAAACTAAGAATTGAATGCATTGGATTTGAGTGATCAAGTCTTTGATGGTGAATGTGCAACAGTTAGAATACAAAAGAGGAGCGGAATGGTGAATGGCTCAGCAGGCTGGTAGGTCCTGCAAATTTGCCAGCAAAGCTGGTTGGTTTGTTCCTTCATTTGTTCCTTAGAATAATTACTGATTTTATGCCATGTGTCAGGTTAGCTCCTAAGAGACAAAAATGACTAAAACACAGTCCCTGCTCTCGGGTAGCTTATTATCTAGTGGAGGAGATTCATATGAAAACAAATCATTGCCAATAAAATAGTGTAACAGCTATAATCATGTTAAAACTCTTACACTGACATATCTTCTTTCTCTATAAGTCTTGATGCCCTAGGATTCACCAAATATGTGGATTACCTTTCTTCAAGGGAGAATGGATACAAGCTAGAACAAGTCATTGCTTAGCTCTGTCAGGATAGATTTATTATTTTTTAGTTTATAGATGAGTTTTATTTATTAACATGAGCTCCATAGTTAAAGAAAATACACAAAGAACAAAGTGCATCTTAATTTTTCCTAATTTCTCACTTAAAATTAACATTTACTTTCATTATAAATATAGATAACATACCACAATAATAGCCATACCCGTGACTTTGTCATCAATAGAAATCACATTTTCATATCACATTAATAATGCTGCAGCTATCTCAAAATATTATTTACCCTTATTATTATTTCAGAATTATGGTGATTACTAAGCCTGCCACTAGATCTTATCATTTAATGCACTAATAAAAGAACACAGATATTATTATATCATAACTTTTATATTTTGATAACAATATTTTAATATAATTGGTTTCCTTTATAATTCTATGTACTTTGTTTTCTCTGTGTAAACATATTACTCTGAGAAAAGATTCATAGGCATCATCAAACTGCTAAAAGGAGGCCACCAAGTCACAAAATGGTTTAGAATCTCTGTTAAATAATAATCTTAAGAGTGAGGTTTTATCAAGGAAAATAATACTTTTCAAATACCAGAGGTTCCCTTTATATGTTCAAAGAAAAACCTGGGTTTTATTACAAGTCATGAGTAAAGAGAAAAGAGGCTAAAATGTAAAGAAAATTACCACTTGCCTGGGGAGTAAAGAACACTTCTGAGATTAGATATGTGGAACTGTGTAAGAAAAAAGAGAAGAGGAAGTAGTGGACAGACATCAGAGGGCCTAGTGGAAACCACCAAAGCAGTGAGGGGTGTTCGTTACCTGGAACAGACTATGAACCTCCTTAAGAGAAGACCCGGATTTACCTTGGTGCTGGAGCAATCTGGCATTCAAGTGGTAGGACAGCAATAGGGGAGGGAGAACTCAAAGCACATGGGCCTGATGTGGCACTTCTGTTTCTTCATAGCCTGTGTCTGGCATGCAGAAAATCCAACATTTGAAGGAGTAGAGAGGACCAGTGGGCCGACAGAGGCTTGTGTTTAGAATAAAATGGTTACAGATTGCGAGACTTTATAACTATGAAGAAATAGCCATGACCATGAATTCAACAACAGTTACAACCAATGAAGTCCTTAAAATACCAAAGGGACCCACTACCATTCCATAACAGAATAAGCATGGATCCAAGGCTCTAGTCTCCTTAATCCCATTGCCACAAGACACTGTGTTTTGTAAGAGGAGGAAAATAAAGTTAAAGTATGCAAGACTCAGCATTTATCCAAAGTGGGTGATTCTTTTAATGGACAAAATGAACTGTGTGTCTGCACTTCCTTCCCAATATCCAACAGAATGTATAGTTCCTGGAATAATTCAATTCTAGAGAATATTTTTCACATCTGAGTTGCTGCACGTATATTCCAACCTTCTTGTATGTGTTTTGGCATGATATAGAAGTCAGTTCTGAGTCAAGAAGAGGACAAAGGGAGAAATGTTTAGTTCCGTGAGGATGTGGATGGTGAGATAGGTGGGTCAGAAATGGCTGTACTAAAGAGGAAGCACTTGAGTTGTGCCTTGAAAGATGAGTAAGTTTTCCAGGAACACATCACTTGAAAAATCAACCTTCATGGTAAAAAAGGAAACTACGCAGTTTGATTTGAAGAGTATCAGAAAGGATCTCTAAAACCTCCCAAACAGCTCCCAGAATACAACCATTAATGATCTAATTTTTCTCTTAAATATTCTTCTACACCACTGCTTCTCAAACTGCAATGTGTGTATGATCACCTGTTAATCTTATTAAAGCTACAAATTCTGATTCGGCAGGTCTATAGCAGGGCCTGAGATACTGCATTTCTAACATGCATCCAGGGATGCTGAAGTTGCTGGTTCATGGACCACACTTTTGGTATCAAGGCTCAAGAATTCCTTAATAAATGTAGCTAACAATAGCTAACATTTACCGTGTCATTATTACATGGTAGGCATTGTACAAAGTCCTTTATACATGATCATCTGCATTTGCTCCTTATGATAACCTTATGAGTTAACTAAGAATTTCCAGTAATTTGAGAATTACTAAAATCTCAAATTCAGAAAATTTTCAGTGATTTTCCCAAGACTGCTGCTGTGATGAAACTGGGATTGAATGCAGGTTGCCTCATCCTAGAACCTGACAGTTAGCTATTAGACTCTATTATCTCTTGAAACGAGTAAGGTGCAGTTTTAGTTTTGCTTTTGTATGTGTGTATTTTCTAAGACAGTAGACTCTTTTTTATAGCAGCCATGTATAATAGATACAAGATATTTATCTGTTTAGTGGGGTTGGAGACCTCAAAGCCCACTTGCTCAGCCAATTCCACTGATTTCCCACAGGGCCCTCCAAAGCAGGACGCTGGGGCTCCAGGTTATTCCGTTAACAATGCAGTGCTTAGAGATGTTTAGAGTTGCCCTTTGGGGGGGCATTAGTGGACAGTTAATTAAGAAACTCATCATCTGGAATGAAGCTAAATCAAGTGTGCTGAAAACAGACAGGGGGCACTAGAAGAAAAAGATGGGAGCTTACAAACTCAATCACTGCTGACATCCTTGTTTGCTCAGAGTTATTTCTACTTTGTTACTGTCTTCTCTAAAGACTGTCTGGGTTTGCCTGGTTTCTCTTCCTTTCTACCCACCATTGGCTAGCATTCCTGCATCAAAGAGCAGAAATGGCCTTCTGGCTGGCTCCTTCCAGCCTCTCAGCCAAATGCTACCTCAATGCCCTGAAAACCAGGGAGGCGCCTTTCTGGGACAGATGCCTTTAAATCATCTAGTCCCATGGTTTTCAAACTTTGCTCAGGATTCTGGAGCTTCTCCAGACCCTTCAGTCACCCTTCTGGGTTGGTGAAGTGAAAGTATGGAGGAAGTATAGAGCAGGTTAGTAAGGCAAGCGACTTATCCATCAATAGAAGGAGAAAGACTCAGTGCCTACGGAGTTGAGAGTTCCAACTGCTGAATCCTGCTTGATACAGAACATCTTGTTACGGGCATTTTGAGTCTTCCTCTGTTAACTGTTCTGACTAATACTATAACTCTGATTCTAATATAGACTTACCACTGCTCTCCTGAACCTGGTCATTTTTCCTTCTGGAGTTAGGGTAAACTTTCTTCCCTGAGTCTCAACAAATTCTGGAAATAGACACTAGTTAACTGCTTAAAACACATATTATCTCTGATCATGCTCTAGTCTTTTCCAATTAACTATCTGCCCAAATGTCATCTCTTCATAAAAGACTTCTCAGACCATCCCATCTAAAGAAGCACTCCCATATCTTGTCTTTTTTTCTTCATAGAACTTATAATTTACCTGACTATATTATTTGTCTATTATCTCTCTTTCTACTAGAATGTAAGCTCCAGCTCATTATAATTATACTAGGGTCCCAGTGCACAAATTTGTGCACCTTGAAAAGAACTGTGGGCCATGAGGTTGCAGTAGGCACAGGGACAAGTCCCAGCCCATCCTCTGCACTCCCACCCAACCCCTCCTGCCATGGCCTGGGTCCCCTGTCTGCTGGCAGCTCCACTCTTGCTGCTGCTGCTGCTCCTGTGTGCTGATGGTGCTGGCCCCACTCATACTCGCTGATGGTGCAGAGTGATTGGGGCTGGTGCCAAGAGTGTGTGCAGGTGGGGACGGTACCATCAACGGGTGGGAGCAGCAGCTGCCGCCCCTATCGCCCTCAGGAGCAGTGGGAGGTGAAGAAGCCCTCAAGGTGATCAGCGTTGGAAACCTCTGCTTGTACCACTGATGGCGCTGAGTGATGGGGACTGGCACCTGGCAGAGGGTGCGAGTGGGGCCAGCACTGGCAGCAGGTGTGAGTGTGGTGTGGGACCGCAGTGTGCAGGAGCAAAGAATTTTCAGAAATCACTTGAGGCTCTCCTGATGATGGCAACTGGTGCCCTGCCTTGGTCTGGCACCCCCGTTCACCTGCTCCATCATCCGCCACAGCCAACGCCTGCCATGTTCTGCACACGCCCCAAGGTGAGCACATGTAATAACTGGTTGTTTTTTCTATTTGCATATTAGCCTTTTATTATATAGGATCATTACCTGCAGAATCTAGAGCATCATCTGAGATGTAATGGGTGCTCAATACATACAGAATAGGACAAAAGTATGTTTACAGTTGTGAATATGCAAAATACATAGTTTATTCTTGTATTATTTTTCATATGAACAACTTTCATAAATCTAATTTTGCCCCACCTTATATTTTTTCAATGTATAGAAGGATGGATGGAACAAATTCACATGGAGCCACAGACTACTTCATTAGATCTATTGAGATTCTCTTTTCATAAAAGAATAGATACCATGGTTTTGCATGTTCCCTGGAACATGGTAGTGACTCAATAAGGAACTGAATGAAAGAGACAGATGACTACTGGGAGGGAGGATTAGCTTAGATTAATGCTTCTTATAATGTAAAGCATTGTGGACAATTCTCCCATCACCACCCTGGGGTAGAATATCAAAATCAGAATCTTTTTTAAAAAGCTTTTTAAACATAACAAATACAGGGTTCAAGTTTAAATTTTTATTTACAATTTTTTTAATTACAAAGAGAAAACATAAAAAATTGTATTCATGATACAAAATATAAAAAGGACATGAACTTTTTTTTTCTTGAAAGGTCAGCCTGGACTTTAATGGTGGCAGTCCCTATGGCACTTCTTTCTTGAAAATTCTGTGACTTCAAGCCTGCACACATCCCATGGCATGTGATCCGCTGTACAACATCTCTTTCTTAAAAAGCGCCTCTCACGAAAGAAAATTCTGTTCAAATTGTTTTCCCTGCTGTAAAAAAGAAATCCATGGAAATTATCAAACCACAACTGAGCTGAGGTCAAAATAGTCTTGAATGAGCATTAACAAGAAGAGGGTGCTATGAAACAAAGGCGAATTTTTTCTCCCTTCCCTCCCCCATGCTGATCACATTCCATTTTTCAAGGCAATGGCAGCTATCCAGCAGGCATTTGATTTATGTAAATATGCAGCAGTTCATAGGTGGAACTGACCCAGCAAGGGGCTGCAGAAGGCAGACCTTGATGTTCTAATTGAGATTCTGTTCCCAGATGGCTATGGAGAATGTAAAGTACCTCATCTACAATCTGGGTTCCATCCGTTAATGTCCAGACCAGCTGCTAGGTGAAGTGTTTCATACAGTGGCAGGTTTCAACCTTTTAAAATTACATTTTAAAATTAAACAAATAATATCTTCCCATTGAGAAAAAATGAATAGAATATAAACAGCCAGGAGGGCATGAAAAGAGACCAACAACCCAGGGATAGCTGATAGTAATATATTGGTATACCAGATAGTTATGGAATATCATGTATAATAAGCATGTACATACACATTTTCAAAACAAGGGATTATAATGTACTATTTTACGGCCTAATATGTTTTCACAAAGAAATGCATTGTAGGGATTATTCCTTGTGAAGACATAAAGGCCTACTTTATTAATGGATGGTTTCCAGGTTTTACTATGTAAACATGGTTACAGTGAACATATTTATAACCCAATATAGAATTTTTTCTTTAAGATAATTATCTAAAAGTGGCATTTCAGGGTATACATTTCAAGATTTATTATATTATGGCTTCCCTGACAACATCTGGTTTACCATACAGTAGTAATAATTATTACTACTATTATACAAGCAGCAAACATTTATTGAGATCATAAAATATTCAAGAAACTGTTCTTAGCATTTTATAATTATTAACCCATTTAATCCTCTCATAATTCTATGTGCTAGGTGCTATGATTCCCATTTTACAGATGGGAAAACCAAGGGAGAGATACTAAGTAACTTGTTTCAAGTTACAGAGGTAGCAAGTGGCCTACTCACTTTATCTATAAGATGAAGGTGGTAAGATGTTGAAATTTTGTGAGATGAAATGAAAAATATGGTTACAAGGAGAAAGCAAGATGGCAGCATAGGTACACACCTGAAATTGCCGCCTTGCACAACCATTTCAAAACCACAACAAAAAGAAAAAAATGGACAGCACCCAGAGCCACAGGGAAGGCTGGCTGAGTGAAAAATTCTACAACTAGAAAGAGATAAACACTGAGACTCAGAGGAGGTGCAAAAGTAAAATGCAAAGGCACGCATGAAAACGGCTCACAGAAAGGGCTGGCAACTGAGGATATGGTTCCCTTTTTCAATCCAGAGGACGTCACAAGCTTCCAACAGCTCTGAACTCCAGTTCCGGGAGAGTTTCTGGGGATCCAGACTCATACGGGGAGAAGCTGGACTGTCTGGCACCGGGAGGAACTGTAGAGTGGCTTTCTCTCAGCAGTGCTGGCAGAGATTACCATGGGACACTGAGACCCAGTGCCTCTTAGGGCAGGGCTGAGAATCAGCCATAGCTGTTTGCTCCACCCTGTTGTTTCCCTGAGACCCCGCCCCACCCAAGCTGCATGCAGAGGCTTTTGCATATAAAATGCAGGGTAGCCTCAGACAAAAGCTAAATTAGCACCTCCTTAGAGATCCAAGAGCCAGTGTACCCAGAGGTCAGAGTGGGACCATCCAGAATACAACTCCTCAGATACATAAGGAGATACATAAGGGACACACTCAGGGGGCAGACTCAGTGAGCACCAAAGCCCCACTGAAGCAAGTCTTGTCCCATAAGGGTGTCTCCAGCACAGAAGTTCTCTCACTGTGGACACAGCTGATTCTCATAGCCAAGTGGCCTGGAGGTCAATTCCTCCCAGTGATACCAACAACAATCAAGGCTTAGCTACAACAAGACTGTGCAGAAAGCCTACAAAAGGGTGCACCAAGAGTGTCCACCTCAGGTAATTGGGGAGGCTGAGCCACTGGGCCCTATAGGATACCTAGCACAGAAAGCCACTCTATCAAACAGGGAAGCAGCCAAATGCAGAGACAAAGAAACAGATCACAAATGACAGAAATGGAGGAAAGCAAACTACTGGATATAGAGTTCAAATCCACAGTTATAATGTTTTTCAAGAACTTTCTAGAGACTGCCAATAAATTTAGTTAGACCCTCGAGGATATGAAAAAGGACCAGTTAGAAATTAAGCATACACTGACTGAAATAATAATAGGTGA
>PVJC01016813.1:13776-33366 GCA_004026665.1 Murina feae | reverse complement strand
TCAAGGGAAAAAAATGGAGACCTAACACTCGTTGTAATACTTTGAGCAATAAAACAAAATTTTAAAAAATAATAAAAGGTGCCATTAAAAGATTTCAAGTAGTGGAATGAAATGATTTATCTTTTTTCATAAACATTCTGATTGTTGTGAAAATATTGAAGAAAATAAGAGTGGGATTGGGAAATCCTGTTAGAAATCTATAGCAGATTGCAGATGTCTACGAGAGAGATGCTGGCTAGACAAGGTTGAGACAGTGGAGATAAAGCCCAGTGCCATCTCTGAAATATGCTGTAGAAGTAATATTGATGGTTTACTGACAGGTTAGAGATAGGGGAATGAGGAGAAAGTGAGGAATCAAGAATGACTTGCAGGCATTGTTAAGATGAGGAATTTGAGAAATCCTAAATGAAGTACTACTTTTTATGCATGCTTATAAGAAGAATGACTTGTAGATTTGTGGCTTAAACAACTTTGTGGGATGGTTTATCATTTACCAAAATAGGAAACAACTGGAGAACCAATTTGGGGAGGAGTCCTTAGTTCTGTTTTGGAAAGTTAACATTTGAGATGGCTTGTAGACAACCTGATGAAGGCATCTTGAGTATGTCTATAATTGGAAGCTGGGGTTTCATGTGGAGGTCAAAGGTGAGGATATGAATTACGGAGTTGTCAGTATATTGATGACACTGGGTAATGTGCTGTTGATATGAAGAAAAGAGATTGGAAAGGGGTTGCAGAAGGTTGAAGAGGGGAGATCAGGAAAGCTAAAAGGGGTGACTTTCCAGCAGAAAGAGAGAGGGCACACCTGTTGAATGCTGATGAGCAGTCTGGTAAGAGAAGAACAGAAAAGTGGCCATTGTATTGGCAGCATGGAGGTTATCAGTGACCCAGGCAGATCTGCTTCAGTGAAAAGGTGGAGACAGAATCCAGATAAGAGTGGGCTAAAGAGCAAATATGAGGTGACCAAGTGAAGGCAGGGAGAAAGACAACTGACAACTCTCGTGGTGTTCACCGAGAGGAGCAGAGAATCCAGATGGTGGGAGGATGCAGGATCAAGGGTGAATTTATTTTAAGGTGGGAGATATTATAGTGTATTTATTTATGGGGAAATGGATCCAGGAGAGAGAAGATTAATGCATGAAAGGAGAGGAGTATAGTTGTTTAGAAGGGGAGGGATTCAGGCAAAGATGAGCAGGTTTCCCTCTATATCAAGAAGGAAAAATGGAAATGGGGGTATGGATATGAAGAGGTTTGTAGATCAGTTTATAGGCATTTCTGACAGCTGAAGAGGGCAGATAAAGGCATAGGTGGTTTAAGAAGAGTATAAAATAGCCATCTTGCTGAGTTGAAAAGCAGACTTACTAGAGAAACATAGTGGGGTGGCTGGGCTGTGGTGAATAACCATTTAAGGTAAAGGGTCATGATATTTTAATGGGAAAGAACAGCCCTGTTGGGCGATTTTCCCCAACCACATTCAGCTGCCACTAACGTGAATAGTTGGGTTCAACAACAGCTGTGATTGTGCCAAGAAAATATAACAGGGGAAAGAGGGAGTGATGATAAACTACTGATTCTAGGCCAAGCAAGGAAGGAAGTGAAGCCAAAGAGAGAGATGGGAATAAAGGCAGAGTCGTAGGGTCAATGGAGAGGCAGACCTTAGGAGATCAGGGAATTCTGTAGTGTGGGTACCAAAGCCAGGAAGCCAGAAGAGTAAAATTATTCTCAGAGAAGGGATCCTTGAAACCAAGTTTTAGAGGTGAGAGCAGTTGCTGGTTGACAGTATGATCTAAGGTGTAACCAAGAAAGTGGAAGACTGAGCTGGGTATGGCAAGACAGGAACATAAGGTTATAGCCTTTGATATGTGAAGACAATCAACCACCATCTATTCACTTTCATAAGACAATATTAACGCCAATGTAAAATAAAAGATAATTCAAAGGCTTAGCTTTATTAACAATCTTTATATTGTTATTTCACTGAGAATTAGCTATCACCTATCAACAAAGGCCTTTATACAGTTGTTGCAATGACTATCTTGACTGGCAGCAATGACCAAACGGAATGGCAACTTGCAGACGCTGGAGCAGAGAGCCAGGCTGGTGACCAATACAGGATGATTTTTGGTGGCTTCCTCTAGGCACATAAGAGTTAGACTGTGGTCTTCCTGCAGCATAAGGGGACTTAAAGATGTATCCGTATTAATAGCAGGATCACAATACTCCATTGTTAATGTGACCTGCAGGATGCATGCTTAGAGGCACTTTCTAAGTTCTCCACAAGGAACACTGACCTCCCCTGCATTTAAGATCACCTGCACCTGCTGCTGTTTGGGGGCTGCCTCAAGCAATCCGATTAGTGTCTCACTTCCAGCTGGATGTCAGCTCCTGCACCCACAGGAGTGGTTTAGCTGGTGTACCCTAACTTCAGAAAAACTCCAGACTGAAGTGGGGTCCATGAAACCCTCAGAATCACCTACTTCCTTGTTTTACACGTTAAGACAGCAGCTTCCAAGCAGCCAAGAAAGACCAAGTTTATAGGAGTCGGGAGGAGTCAGACCACAGTGGAATTCATGTGGTTCCCAGCATCCAGGAATAAAGACCAGCTAGCTGAACAGAAGGCTAAATCTCTCCTCCACCGGTAAGTAGTTATGTTGCTTTGAAAAAGCCCCAGCTGACAAGACATTTCCTCCTTTCACAGTTGAGATAACATGGTCTGTAGGGGAGAACAAGACAAGAGTATGGAAACATGTCACCATGAAATACTGGAACTGGTGACATGTTTCCTCTTGGTGACATGTTTCACAGAAGCACGGCTGATCACAGAAGCCACTGGAATTGGCAAGGAATGTTGAACCCCTGCCCGGTTAAGGGAAAAAAGTAGTTGTTTTGGTTCAATTGCATTTTTCCAAATCCTCACCTGAGGATATTTTTTCCATTGATTTTTAGAAAGAGTGGAAGGGAGGGAGAAAGGGGAGAGAGAGAAAAAAAAATATCAACATGAGAAAGACACATCAGTTGGTTGCCTCCCACATGCACCTCTATCTGGGCTGGGGAACCTGCAATCAAGGTACGTGCCCCTGACCAGGAATCAAACTCAAGAACCTTTGGTGTGCGGGGCCAACACACTAACCACAGAGAAAACTGGCCAGGTCTGGGTTCAATTAAATTTAGTTCATGACATGCTGAGTCTTAGCAGAATGATCTTTAAGCTTATAAGAATATTCATTTCCCACTCATATTTGCTAACAGAATGGTACCCAGGCAGCACTTCAGTGACAGGAGGCAGCATTCCCCAGGCTTCATGATTAGGGAGATGTGGTCCTAAGGGTGCTCTAGGACCCAGCTGAAGCCAATCATGGTCTCTTGATCCTTCTCAGCTTTCATGCCAGAGATATTTGGTCTGATCTAATTATTAGATGTTTAATTACAAGAGCCTCCATTTTAGTCACCTACTGCCCTGAAAGGAACCAACACCCTGAACCTCAGGCAAAGATCTGTGCCAACCTCAGTTCTGCTGAGTGCCTTTCTTTTTTCTTTTTTAACAATTTTATCCTCTTATTGAAGCTTACAGTTTTACTGAACTTTTTGCCTCGAATGAAAAGGGCACTGGCAGTGGGAGTTGGCAACTGTCCCCTGGGGACTCAAGCTAAGCAGAGTGGTGAGCAAATGAGGGGCCTGAACTGAGGAGTGCAGCAGCCTGTCCCATCCCAAGCAGGGACAGCCCCCATGGGGCTAGAAGTTGACACACATGGACTGTGGGCATGGGGGGAGGGTCGAATGCAAGCCCCTGATCCCATCTCTTTCATGCTTGGTCAGATTCCACTTTGGAGAAACTGGCTTCATCTGACAGGACAGCACAGGTGAGGGACACAGGTGCTCATAGTAAGAGGTTGAAGAACACTTCCCACTGGCATAGGGGCACAGAAAGGAAAGCTAGAGGCTGGAGCCCAGCCAATTGGATACAAACTCCATTATAATGACTGGCTTTTCCTGCTCCTGCTGCAAGGCTGTGCCACTTGAATGCTCAGGTATGAAAGGACATGTAACTTCCAGTCCCCTCCTATGTGACCTTGCTACCTGTGTGGCCTTGGCCCAGGACCCCACTATTTGGTGGCTAGGACTCCCAGCCCTCTTGGGGAACAGCCTGCATCAGGAGGAGCAGGAAGAGGAGAGTGCCCACATGCTTCTCCCACTCCGAAGAGCCACTCCCTATAGATGGCCTGGGTCAAAGCATCCAGAAGCTGTCATGGTGAGGGAGTCCTCGAACTTTGAGCCCAATGTTGCCCTGGCCATAGGGATAGCTGGCCATGTTTTGAGCGCCTTCTTAATCTAAAGCTATCTGGAGCCTTAAGAGCTGGCTCAGAGGAGGACTAGGGTAGAATTCTAGATCTTTGTCAATTCAGGGTCCAAGGCACTGAGGCATCTACAATCCCAAGGGCAGTTAATGCAATGGCATCTGGAAGACACTGCCTGGTGGTCAGGGACACCTGAATAGCAGCTGCTGGCCCCATTGTTCAGGGGAGGAACAGTCTGAACTTAAGGAATGCCTGCAGCTCACTGTTTGGGTCTCAGGTTCTTCTCTTTAATGCCCCGTGTTGCTTTCTCTTTGGTTTGACGGTTCTAATAGAGTTAAGCTGGCCTGGTTCTTAAAGAAGGTAAACAATGGTAGCCAAGAAGCAGCTGTACCACAGACCCCAGTCCCCAAGTTCCCCAACTTCTGATTCCCAACCCTTAGAGGTCCTGCCTGCAGCTCTCTGCCGCCACTGATGTAGAGCCTGTTCTATTATTCCTTCTGAGGTTGGGTCAGAAGGGGCCCAGCCAGCTGCCCCCTGTCTTATTCATAAGCGAAGCTTTACCTTGACTCCCTGAGTGAAGAACATTCTCTTCCTAGTATCCTTTTCTGAGGAGGAAAAAAAGGCCTAAAGTAGAGGAGAGTTCTCTGTGCCAAGAGGAGGCCTTAAATGGTGCCAGAGGAGACGCACCAAAATAGGCTTTTGTTGGCTGCAGTCTCCTTAGGCTTCGGTAGGAAAAAGAAAGGGAGACTGGAGCATCTTCAGCTAGAAAGGACCCAGAGAAAGAGCCAAACTTGAAAGCTTGAAAGCAACCCCACAGCAACCCCACTGCCCCACCCATCAGGGAGCCTCGGCAGCCACTCCAGAACCAGAGCCTAACCACCTTGGGGACCGTGTGCACAAGTCACCCAAGGACACGGAGCCCCCAGGTAGCTCTCGCCAGCCAGACCCAGTCAAAGAGAGGAGCCGCACCAACCTGCCTATTTATACTCCTGCTTTCTCCCCACCCTTCCAATTAACCAGAACTATAACTACCTGGGCCTCTGGCCCCTTACCTGCCCTGTCTCTATCAGCCTCCTGTTCGTTGGGTTTTCTGGGCTGAGGAGGGGCAGCTGGGGCCTTCAGGGCTGAGGCTGTGCACATTGCTAAGCAGGGTAGTGGGGAGGGGCTTGGAAACAGTTCTCGTGGCTCAGCAGCTTACCTTGCACAAGAAAATCACGCCCACGAGGTCCTCACTGGCCTTGGGGACTGCCATGTGGGAGGGATCTTTCTTGGAGAGGAGCCTGGGATTCCGGTGGGATGACCGACTCGTCCCTGTCTGCCTGGGACTGTCCTTGTTTTTGCACTGAAAGTTCTGTATCCAAGGAGTCCCCTCCATCCTGGGAAAACCGGGATATTGGTCACCCTGGCAGAGGAGAAGGCACATCTTCCCAGGGGTTAGGAGCAAAAACTCCATGATGCAGGGGCTCCTGGACTGGTCTCCCACAATTGGTAAGTGTTGGATGGGGAGCTGTAAGGAAACATTCTGCATTAACTGAACACTCCTGTCTTTCTAACCCGCTTAGCTTTGAAAAACTCCTTAGGCATATCCCAACTCTGACTATTGAAAGACAGGAGCATTGTCTACGATTCCCAGTTCCAATTGTTTTGATTTTTGATAGGAAGGCTAAGATTTTAAGAGTTGTTAAATGCGTACCTCTGTGCATTTATTATAAACTCGCCAATTTATCAAAAATAAGTATTACAATTGATTGCCGGGGGCCCCCTTAATTGATTATAGGGGCCTAACTTAGAAGGCCAAAATGGTTTCCCATTCCATAAGAAAGAGGGGTGTGTGTCCTGGTACCTGGTTCAAGACAAAAGCCTCATCAAGCTAGGGGAGGACTAGTTGTGAGGATAGAACAGGCTCTGTTAGCATCCCTCCCCAGCCAACCTGGCACTGAGGACATGCGTATGGATGGGTATTTATGTCTGGGTGTGCAGTACCACTAACAAGCAGAAATACTTGGAGCCTGGCCCACTGAGGCTGAGAATGGCCCTGAGATACAGGGTACCTTTCCCTCTCATGATGCAGAGGTCACAGTCACACTGGCATTGTCAGTGCCAAAATGACCCCCGCTGATGTGACTTGCCATATGCATCATAAATGAAAAGTGAATGTATAGCAAACCCCTTCGATTTTAGGGACCTGGATTCAACAGACTTTGGATTTAATGGACAAAATTTCTGGTCCATATGTCCTATGTGAAAATTGACACCCTGTTATTTTAAAATGCTTTTAACCAAGACATGTTTATAATTAAATTAACAGGTTATTTTTTGATATTAATTCACTGTTATTTTTAACAACTGTTAGTGAATAGGCCATCTGTTGGAAAAAACACTGCAGTAATTCCACCGACATACATAAATATTACATATCTACGACTATAGTCTGCACATTTAAATCCAGAATCACCACTCCTAAACAATGTTCGGGGAACGATGAACACCTGATCACACCACTCGGCGCTCAGTAATTGGTTCTGGCACCACGTGGCACGACTTTCTGCAGCCGTTTCATGCGTGCGGGCCCCTATCCCCACGTGCATTAAGCCACAGCTCAGCCGTGTGCATTTGTTTACTCACAGTGACTGGTGAATGCACACATTTGCCAGGCCTATTCAGTATGAGTTTAACATCACTGTAACATAAATAGAAAACTTCTTTCATACATACTTTTCTTCCAAATAAACTTCACTGTTTAGGTTTTAGGTTTACTGAAAATTGCAAAGATAGTACAAGAGTTCCCACATGCCCGGCACCCAGCTTCTCCTATAGTTAACATTGTTACAATTAAAGAGCCAATTTTGCCGTATTATGAATAACCAGAGTCCACGCTTGATTTAAATGTCCTTGGTATTTATCAAACATACTTTTTCTGCCCCACCCAGGATACCGCATTATATTGATTAGCCCTGCCTTCTTACGCTCCCCTTCACTGTGGCAGTTTCTCAGAGTTTCCTCACTATCAGTAATCTTGACAGTTTTGAGGGGTACTCGTCAGGTGTTTTGTAGAACGTGCCCCAGTCAGGATTTGTCTGATGTTTTTCTCATGATTAGACTGGGGTTATGTGGTTTGGGGAGGAACATCGCGGATGCCAAGTGCTATTCTCGTCACATCATGTGAAGGGTATATACTAACGACGTGACTTATCGCTGATGATGGTAACCTTGACCACCTGGTTGAGGTGTGTTTGTCAGGTGTCTCCACTGTAAAGTTACTCTTTCCCCCACCCCTTTTCGTGCTGTCCTCTTTGGATGAAAGTCCCTATGCACATTTCCCACGTAAGGAATGAGGAGTGTGGCAGACTAAATAATGGCCCCCAAATATGTTCACATCCTAATCCCCAAAACTTGTTACCTTGTTGGGCAAAAATTAATCTGCAATTGTGATTAAATTAAGGATCTTGTCATGCAGAGACTGCTCGGGATGAGACTCTAGTTGCAATCTCAAGTGTCCATATAAGAGGCAGACAGAGGGGACTGACACAAAGGAGGAGAAAGTAACGTGACCACAGAAGCTGAGATTGGGGGAGTGGGGCCAGCAGTTACCAGCCGCTGGAAGAGTCAAGGAATGGATGATCCCTTAGCCTCCAAGGAGCACAGAACTGCCAACACCTTGATTTCAGTTTGGATTTCTGGACTCCACACGGTAAGGGAATCGATTTCTGTTGGGGTTTTTTGTTGTTGTTTTGTTATTGAATTTATTGGGGTGACATTGGGCAACATGAACATATAGGTTTCATGTGTGGGTTTCTATGTTACAAGATCTGTATATTGCATCGTGTGCCCATCACCCAAAGTCAAATCTTCTCCTGTCACCATATATTAGGACCCCCTTCTCCTCCCACTCCCTTCCTCTGGCAACCACCACACTGCTGTTCGTGTTCACGAGTTGCAGTTTTATAACCCACATGAGTGAAATCATATGGTTCTTAGCTTTTTCTGACTGACTTATTTCACTTAACATAATATTCTCAAGGTCCATCCATGTTGTTCCAAGTGGCACTATTTCATCCTTTCTTCTGGCTGAGTAGTATTCCACTATGTATATATACCACATCTTCTTTACCCAGTCCTCTATCACAGGACACTTTGGTTGTTTTCATGTGTTGGCCACCGTGAATAATGCTGCAATGAATATAGGGACAAATATTTCTTTGCAAATACATGATTTCAAGTTTTTCAGGTATATGCCCAGGAGTGGGATTGCTGGTAGCTCTATTCTTAATTTTTTAAGAAATTGCCAGACTACTTTCCATAGGGGTTGTACCAGTCTACATTGCCACCAGCAGTGAATGAGGGTTCCCTTTTTTCCACAACATCTCCAGCACTTGTCATTGCTTATCTTGTTGATAATGGCCACTCTTCTGTTATTTTAAGTCACCAAGTTTGTGGTAATTCGTTACCACAGCCAGAGGAAACTAATACGGAGTTATGTTCCATCTTCAATTGAAGGTGGAATAGCTACCTGTTATTTGGAGTTCTGCTCAGGAGTTTTATCTCTTTGCCCCATTTATTTACTTAATCATTCCTTTATATTAGTATGGACTTAGATACTTATTTTATACTTTGGGTTATAATCCATTATTTTATTTTGTTGCTCCACATTCTTTTTAAAGTGTTCTCTGTGCGGGTAACCCACCATATCTCCAAGTGCTTCTGGCAGGGCACATGAGACAGATGGTTCTAGGGACTAGACAGGGATATGGAAGGTGAGTTTGTCCAGCCTCGTGGCTGTGGCCTGAGGACTGAGCATGCAAACTTTAAAATAGATATAGAAGAAGAAACTTACTATTAAAGCAATACTGTCGTGCAAAAGATGTTACGTGCAATTACAAAATAGATTTTTGCATACAAATGAGTAAATGTATAGATAATATCTGTCAAATATTTGTCATTTCTTTTTACTAATCTAGGTTATCAAGGAATTTTATGTTTAAGAAGAAAAACTTACCTCAGGTCTTGGTCGATGTCACTGATGGATTTTAGTCACCCCAAACTAAGCAAGCACAGCAGCTGTGGTCTGCTTTCTTCACAAAACCTCAAGGGCAAACCATTCCACACCCTTCTTTAGTTCTCACTCGGAGAATTTCATGCTCCTTACAAACAAAGTTTTTCCTTGTTCTGAGGAGAAATCTCTTCTACTTTCCTATTAGTTTTTAGCCCAAGAAAGAGAGACAATGAATGTGTACTTTTAGTAAATTTTTCACTGCCCAACTTGGATTGAGGTCAAGAAGGTTTGCAAAGGTAGTGATGCTTAAGGTAAGGGTAAAAGGAAGGGCCCTTGTCTTAAGTACTAGATATGCAGGCCTTTAATTTCCTTCACGTGCCATTAGTTTTCTGTGAACAAGCTTGTCAAATCAAGAACATATTTCTCAAGAAAGGAGGAGGTCATAGCCCAGTCTCAGCAGTTAGAAAAGCAACCTTTGACATAGGACAGACCTTGAGTTTCTGAGGATACTTTTAACAAAGCTAAAACTGAACCCCAACCCACCTTGCTTTGCCCTGACTCCCTACCCAGCCTACACTAGCCCACACTCAGAAACCTAGCACATTCTACCTTTAGCCTCACCTGCTGGCTAAATCTCTACTTTACCTCCCACTCACTGTTTGCTCCTGTTATATTTGTGGTTTCTTGTTCTAGTTTGACAGAGACCATTGCTCCATCCAGCATCTCTCTTTTCCTTTGAGCCCTTGGAGCTCGCAAGGTCAACCATTACATTAACTCCCAGGGCAATGCCATCCCTGTCCCACTGCAGGGGAACGAACTCTAGGCCTCCATCTAAAGGGGATCATGGTCCTGACTGCTTCAGGAAGGATGGAGGTCTACCGGTGTCCATTTCCTAGAGAAGGGTTGGGTGGGCATCCCAAATTCCACCCTCTCAGAAGAGCCACCCACACCATTTCCATTCTCTAGTGGCCACCTCACGGAAGACATGAAATAGCCCTCAGCTTTCCATCAGGCTGACAGTCCAAACTCAGTCTCTCATCTGCTCCATTGGCAATGCACCCCACTTTGAGTGCCAAGAAAGTGGTACTTTAGCTGAGGTGGGTCAAG
Organism: Murina feae; assembly: GCA_004026665.1. Taxonomy (NCBI): domain Eukaryota; kingdom Metazoa; phylum Chordata; class Mammalia; order Chiroptera; family Vespertilionidae; genus Murina; species Murina feae. The sequence continues at coordinate 22,971 of PVJC01016813.1, read as the reverse complement.
CGGAAAGGAAAAGATACATAACTGCAGCTGCACTGAGTCATGACGTCAGAGTCTGGAAACTAAAAAAGGCATGGGATGGAGAAAGGGGAGGGGTGTTAGTTTGGAAACCATCTCACACAGTCCAAATAAAATGGGCTGTTTTCTCAAGTCCATGTCCCATCTCTGCCCCCTCTTCCTACTAATTCTTACCTGCCCTGAGAGTTCTCTCCCTCAATCCAATGTCTCATTTCTATCAGAAGCTAAGCAATTCTTCTTGATCCTCTAGTGTCTTCTAATTTTCCCTGATCCTGATGGTGAAATGCCCACATACACTTAGTATCATCCATTTTAAAGTGCCAAGAACTATCTCTGGCTGGTGTGGCTCAATTGATTGAGTGTTGTCCTATTGACCCATGCACCGAGCAGTTGCTAGTTCAATTCTAGGTGAAGGCACATGCCTGGGTTGCGGTTCAATTCCTGGTAGAGGGCATGCAGGAGGCAGCCAACTGATCTTTCTCCCTCTCTCTTACTCTCTCTCTCTAAAATCAATAAAAACATATTTTTAAAACTAAATAAAATAAAATTCCAAAAACTAATTAAGGGCCTGCATCTTCTAGTTAAGTCTTTCCTGAAAACTGCAGCCAGGATGGTGTGACTCAGTGGTTGAGTATCAACCTATGAACCAAGGGTCATGGTTCTAATTGAGCCTGGATTGAGGTTTCAATCACTAGTGGGTGGTGTGCAGGATGCAGCCAGTCAATGATTCTCATCATTGGTGTTTCTATCTCTCCTTTTCCCTTTCTCTCTGAAATCAACAAAATCAAAATTTATGTGTTTTTTTAAACTGCAGCCATCTCTGATTTCTCTCCTTCCTCACCAGTCTTAGAACTCTCTGACTGGGTCATTCATTTCAGCACCTAAACCTCTAATTGGTCCAACAAGGACTATACTAACTATAGCTCTTTCATCTTAACTAGATGAAAGATTGTTTCAAGTAAATATCTTACCTTCCTGGGAAAACTGTAAGCTTCCTAGAGTTTAGAACTGGGTCATGTGGTCCTTTTGTATATGGTATTATGTATACTCATGATTCTGAATACATGAAAAGTATTTTCATTTATGAAGCTGCATGAGCTGAACAGAATTAAAGGAAGGCACACAGCAAAACATGAAGCCATGGGGCACTTATCAGGACAATGGTTAGTGGCCTCCAATTTCAGGTGAGTAATGCCTAGCATGGCCCCAGGGTGTGTGCCAGAACAAAACATGGACCAGGACCTGTTACAAAAGGTAAGCTGACAAAGAAGGAAGCAGATTGAGCAGCTAGAGAGGGAAGAAGAAGGAAAATCTCTACTTCCTGATGATACTTTAAATAACAAGGATACCATGGGCTCCTGGCATCTTCCAAGGAAGTAGTTTGCCAATCAGGGTAAAAAAGAAAATCTGTTTGCTCCTGTTATATTTGTGATTTCTTGTTCTAGTTTGACAGGGGCCATTGCTCCATCCAGCATCCCTCTTTTCCCTTGAGCCCTTGGAGCAACTCCCAGGTTATATCATCCCTGTCCCCCTAGAGGGGAATGAACCCTGGGCCTCTATCTAAAGGGGATCGTGGTCCTGACTGCTTCAGGAAGGATGGAGGTTTACCGGTGTTCATTTCCTAGAGAAGGGTTGGGTGGGCATCTCAAATCCCACCCTCTCAGAAGAGCCACCCACACCATTTCCATTCTCTAGTGGCCGCCTCAGGAGCTACTCTTCTGAATTATTCCATGCACTCTAGTCAGAGTCTCCTCACCAATCTCCACACGCAAGTGCAAGATAACCGAAGACTTTCTAAAGGAAATGGGGTTCTGCCTTTAGTCCATTCATATGGAACAGAACTTCTTTTTTTTTTTTAATTTTGTTTTATTGCTTAAAGTATTACAACAAGTGTTAGATAGGTCTCCATTTTTTTTCCTGGACCTTCCCCCCTCCTCCCCTACCCCCCAGTTTCTTGTATCCATTGATTATACTCATATGTATGCATGCAAGTCTTTCAATTGATCTCTTAACTCCCCCCCCACCACCAACCCTCCCAGCCTTCCAGCTGTAGGTTGACAGTCCTGGAACAGAACTTCTGGGTTAAAAGTGTGAGAGGAATGAGATGAAGGTTCTGCTGCAGCCCTGGCCAGGGCCCAAATGAACAGAGCCTTCAGGCCCTGAGGTTGATCAGGCTGCTGCCAACCCAGCAAGCCCACACAGAGCAGGCAAGCCAGGAGTGGGGCAGCACCTCCCTCCTCTGGCTTCACACTTTCTTCATATTCTTTCCACATCTGCAGCAGCTTCCTACAGACAAATTTGTTGATGCCTATGTTTGGGAAACCACCAAAGCAAAGAGCAAAACAATATCCAAAATGGTAGGAAATGCTGTTTTAAGTCTTGAAAATAGACTGTCTTCCGCTTCTATAAAATACTGGCTATAAAGATAGCACAGAAATTGCATCACTCAGGGCAAAGTTGTGTGTTGAATTTTTTTTTTTTAATGCAAGTGGTAGGAACCGTGTTATGAATTATACCCTTTATTTGGGGAAGAACTGATAAGAACACAAAATGTCGCCCTAATTGGTTTGGCTCAGTGGATAGAGCGTTGGCCTGCGGACTGAAAGGTCCCAGGTTCGATTCCAGTCAAGGGCATGTACCTTGGTTGCAGGCACATCCCCAGTGGGGAGTGTGCAAGAGGCAGCTGATCGATGTTTCTCTCTCATCGATGTTTCTAACTCTCTATCCCTCTCCCTTCCTCTCTGTAAAAAATCAATAAAATATATTTTAAAAATGCAAAATGCAAACTGAGCAAAAACAAACAAAAGAAATGAAAAACAATGTGTTCCCTTTTAATAAGGAACCTGGGAGAGAGGCAGGTTTTCCTAGTGACTATTGGGACAACAAAGTTCAAGGTAACATCAACACTGTTTCTCTAACCCTGCCTGGATTCAATGACCATTTCCAACGAGCCTCGCCGGCCTGAAAATGTGCAGGTCTCTGTGAGTAAGATGACACTTTGGTTAGTTGCTGCACCTAACATCAAACAGACCCTTGGCTCCCTCTTGGACTCAAAGCAAAATGCCAAAGCCTACCTTGCAGTTAACAGTGTTTTCCTCAGCAGAGTCAGTGTAGCGGGCCGGTCACACAAGGACCCCTACACTAGTTAAGGTCCCTTTCGACCTCAGAGTCTGATGGCTCCTTCGTTTCCCGTTGATGATTCAGCATCAGCCAGACCCCAAGGCTTTTTATGGGGTTGGCACCAAGCATTACCTCCATGAAAAGCATACGTTCGGGGAATAGCAAATGGTTCCTTGTGGCTGGCACCTCAGGTGAAAGGTGTAGAAGGTGAAATTTTCCTCTCGCTGTTCAACTACACATGAACTCCAAAAGGGGCTGGTTAACCAGCTGTGCGCTGTATAGTAATTTTAAACTTAGGAAATCCAAAGTCCATGTGGAAAACAAGTGAAATATAAACATAAAGCATTAAAGCAGTGGTTCTCAACCTTCTGGCCCTTTAAATATAGTTCCTCCTGTTGTGACCCAACCATAAAATTATTTTCGTTGCTACTTCATAACTGTAATTTTGCTACTGTTATGAGTTGTAATGTAAATATCTGATATGCAGGATGGTCTTAGGTGACCCCTGTGAAAGGGTCATTCGACCACCAAAGGGGTTGTGACCCACAGGTTGAGAACCGCTGCATTAAAGGAATATGCAGACTGAAACATTGTGTTCATATATGTGAGTACTTGGTAGACACAGAATAAAAAAATGAGTGAGCCCTGGCCGGTTTGGCTTGGTGGATAGAGTGTCGGCCTGTGGACTGAAGGGTCCCAGGTTCGATTCCGGTCAAGGGCATGTGCCTTGGTTGCGGGCACATCCCCAGTGGGGAGTGTGCAGGAGGCAGCTGGTCGGTGTTTCTCTCTCATTGATGTTTCTAGCTCTCTGTCTCTCTCCCTTCTTCTCTGTGAAAAATCAATAAAATGTATTTTTTTAAAAATGAGTGAATAATCCTGGCTCCTTTGTCCTATGCTGGTCACTGTCCTTGGTGGGAAGGAGGAATGTCCATGGGGCCTTCATCCCCTTGCAGCTGGGCTCCCAGAGGCCACTTCACAGGCTGCCCAGGTAAGTGCAGGAGGTGTTCTTGAATGAGTCTTCCTGCTAGAATGTCGGTGATAATTAATATCCACAAAATGAAGCTTGCTGACAGAATAAAGAAAATCAAAAGTGCTCTAATATATCAGTGCAATTAGACATCCTCGTGACACTGGTGGCTTTCATAGCAGCAAAAGGCTAATTGCTCCACAAAAATAGAGGAAGGCAGATAAGCACTGGTTTTTGCTAATGTTACATTTCTTTTTTCCAATCATTAAGGAAAGGCTGCCCACCAGCCAAATTCTGATGCTATCCTAATCAGAGAAAAGTCCAGCCCTGACACACAGCAAGCAGCCTTAGGGAATGAGCAGGGCAGGATGAATCAACCCAACCTCCTAGTGTGACAAAGTGAAGAAGAAAGCAGGGTGTTGGGGATGTTTAAATGTAATCTTCATAATCAGCCAAAAACCTTGTATGCATACATGCATAACCCATGGGCACAGACAATAGGGTGCTGAAGGCCTGGGGCAGGGGGTAAGGGAGGTGCAGGGGGGAAGGCTGGAGGGGATCAATGGGGTAAAAGAGGGAACATATGTAATACTTTCAACATAAAGAACTTTTTTTTTTTTTTTAATGTAACCTCAACAGCCTAGTTGAAGAGGGGAAGTTGCAACCCTGTTCAGGAACTGGCCAGCGGCAGGTGAGAACATTCTGTCAGAGTGGCACTTCCTGTGTACCTAGCCCAAGCCCAGAGGGCATGCAGGTGAGGCAGATAGCACAGCCCTGCCCTGCGCTTGTGAGAATGACAGTCCTTCTGGGAAGAGGAGACTAATTCCTGTGGAGAAAGAGCTGGAGAGAGGCTCCAACCACACAGCCAGAAATGCAGAAAGGTAAGAATGAGGTGATCGGGATTAGTTAGAGAAGGGGTAACCCACAAGGTAGGCACTCAGGGACAGATGAGGAAGAGTAGCTGGAATGAGGGGAAGGGGGAAAAAGGGAGGGAGAGATTTCTTTATGGAGTACATATAAATAGTTGATGGGAGTTTTTCTATGTGATAGAAACCTTATGAAGGCCAGGTTCTCTCTCTCTCTCTCCCTCCCTCCTTCCCTCTCTCCCTCCCTCCCTCCCTCCCTCTCCCTCTCCCTCTCCCTCCTTCCCTTAAATCCTCCTCCTCCTCCTCCTCCTCCTCCTCCTCTTTCTTCTTGCCTAGTGCCTATTGGTGATGTTACAGCATCAGCCAAATCCCAAGGCCAGGTCCTCTCTCTCTCTCTCATATATACATATATATATTGTCCAGTTATGAAACCATAGGGTAACTCTATAATCAGCACTTTCAGGAAAGTAAAGGCAGACTTCTGAGGTGGCTCAGAGTCATTTAAAAATTATTATTAGCAAATGAGGGTGAGTCTCCATAGCCCTTCAGGTAGAGAGGGTCATGATTCATTGTTCCTCACATGAGAAACCAGGCTCCCTGGCAGGAGGACATAGCCCCTGACTTCTCGAGAGCTGTTGACCAAGATGTTCTGGCAGGTTCCATGAGCTTGCTCAGCCTACCCTCTTCTAAAGACTGCAGAGACTTACTGTAAAGGGTGCAGCTCAGGAAGGGAGTGCCTCATCAAATTTGGGAAATTTGAGAATGAGGCATCAAAGCCAGAATTCACTGCACCCTTCACCCACCTTTCATAGAATTTCTTACCCTACGTGTCTCATAGGTTCAAAGTATAGGTCCCAGAAAGTTGGCTATGGGCCTGACACATCATCCCCTTGTCTCACGGAACAGGACATAAATCCTGAGGAACTGAGTGATCTGCCCAAGGTCACAGAGCTAATGCCTATTAGACTGGAGCCCAGGCTTTCTGGCTCTGAGTAATAACACCCTCAACTGTATCTGGTAATATTAATAGAAGCAAAAGCCAGCAAACGTTTCTATAAAGGACCAGAAAATAAACATTTTAGGCTTAGGGTTGTTGTCACTGCTCAACTCTGCCTTTAGAGCTTCAGAGAAGTCATAGACAATCTGTGAATGAATGGTTGTGGTTCTATTCCAATAAACTTTATTTATAATAACAGAAAGCTGGCAGAATTTGGTTCACCATCGATAGTATTCCAACCTCTGAACAAAAGTATTGATCATTTATTGATCCCTCACAACATTCCAGAGCCTGTGCAAGCACTTCCCATTTCATTTTCAACAATCCTGAAAGATTAATATTATTCCCACAGTTCTACAGATGAGAAAGCTGATGCTCATAACGTTGGGTAACTGCCCAAAGTCTGGAAACTGTAATTGGGAGCTGAAAGTCTGTCCTGGGCCTTAAAATTTCAACTTTGGGGTCTTAACTAACCAATAATAGGTCACAGCATTTCCCAGATGCATGAAAACCTTTGATTCTAAAGAAACTCCCTTGAAGACTGCTCCTGTTTAGGGCATACTGAGAAGATGAGCAGCCATTCCAATTTGCCTGGGACTAAGGGTCTTCTGAGGATGCAGGACTTTTCATGCTAAAACTGAGATAATCTCAGGCAAACCAGGTGCTTGGTCACCCTACAAAGACTTTTTGATGGTATATTAGGGTGCTTTTCAAATGAACAAAATAAATAGATACCTGTGGCTACCAAAGGCAGGATTTGAGCCGAGGCCCCTTGCCCTGAGTACAGGAGAGATCCACAGAACAAAGTCACCTGAAAGATAGGCCTGGAGAGTAGAGTTGCTGAGAAGAGGAAGATGACAAAGATAAGTAATTTCTCTCAAAAGGAAGTCAATTTTACATTTCCTGGGTAGCCCCAGACATTCTTTCTCTCTGTTTCTCCCCTTTAAGGTCACTTAGGAGATCTGAGGACTCCTACTGGGGCAGCTACACACTCCTATTAACACACTAGCCAAATAGGGAAGGAGAACTCACTGGGAAACTGGTCGTGGTGAAGGGGCACTTGGGGCTTTGGCATGTGCCTGAAATACACCTGGGCTCCCTGCCTGCTTTTCAAGATGTCCCAAACTGATGAATGGATAAACAAAAAGCAGCATATTCATAAAATGGAATATAATTCAACCATAAAAAGGAATGAAATGCTGATACATGCTACACCACGGTTCAAGGATGAACCTTGAAAGTATTACGCCAAAGGAAAGAAGCCAATCATAAAAGAGCACATCTTACATGATTCCATTAATAGGAAAGTACAGAACAGAGAAATCTATAGAGGCAGAAAGTGCATTAGTGGTTGGTCAGGGCTATGGTAGGATGGGAAAGGGGGAGGACTGCTAAAGGGCACAGGTTTTCTTTCTGATTTGATAAAATGTCCTAAAATTGACTATGATAATGGTTACACAACTCCGTATATATACTAAAGACCAATGCATTTGTACACTTTCAATTTGTATGGTATGTGACTTATATCTTAATAAAACTATTTTTTAAAAAGAAAGACTCTAATCCTCCCCCCCACACCTCCATACACCCACACAGAGCCATGCTGTCTCCATACCTACGCCTGAAGCTTTTTAAAAAACGGGCCAGCTCATACCCTGACCTGGGAACTGATTTTTGAGACTTCTCGGCCCTTTTGACCATTTGAGGCAATTGGCCATTTACGTGCAAGGACAAAGTCATAGTTGGATAGTTCCTAAAGCCACAGTCCTGAATCACAGGAGTTTGGATTTTGGAAAAACACACCAACCAACCCAACATCCAGATTTCCATGAAACGTACATTCCAGCACACTCTACCCTTCTCTAGCTCCTCCTTTCCCATTTTGGCACATTTCCCTCCCTCCTGGCTTCCCACACCCCAACAAACTCTTGACTCTGAGGAAAAGCAGGAACATTCCCCGCCATCCCCTTCCCAAACAACTTGATTGCCTCCAGTCCTTACCCCCATCTCCTCACCCCCTCACACTAAAGGCCAATTGAGCTCTCTGATCGGAGTTAAAAGCTTTGTGTTGTGTGTGCTAACAAACTGAGATTTTTGTGCCTTTTTCCTCCAGCTCAGATTACCTGGTTTCCAAGTAGGCCAACTCGGGGAGCAACCCTTTCAATCAATGCCTTCAGTTGAGATCTAAATGCCCATGCCTCTTACTGCAGAGAATAAGAAACAGACCAGGAGTAAAACATGTTGCAGCACAGTCGTTGCATTATTTCTTTATAACCAAGGTCTCCAGGTTGGGGCGGGGGCAGGGGGAACAAAAGGTTTTCATATTGAATGAATAAATGCCTTGTAGTCCTCTTTGGCTTTTCTTTAAAGAACTCTGAACACACGGCAAATGTTCTCTCAGTCCTCCATATGCCACCCCCTCCTCAAGGAGGGAGTTGGAGAAGGGAAGCCCATTTCACAGATCCAGAAATGAAGGCAGCAAGTAGCCTGATAACTTTTCTGATCCCCAAACCAGTTCTTAAGTTACAAATTTCACCACCCCACTTATTTCCCATCTTTCTTCAAATGTTCCTCCTAGAGACCTAGACTCCCACTGCTTGATTTCCCAGGCCAAGCCTTACCTCCTCTCTAACTCTCTTCTTCCAGGATATGGCTACGAAAACCCAGTCTAATCCATGCTGATCCTGGCTTTCCTGGAACACACACAACCAAGTCACTAATTATTTTATATCTTGTTCTCTAGTTGTTTTCATGTAAATGGAGTGCCCTGGCAGAGTGATATTCTGCCAGAGATGAAATTTGTGGGGAGTTTTATTTGTTTGTTTTATTTTCTGTGGAGGGAGAGTTACCTGCTTCTTTAAGACATTGGCCATGACATGAGGTATAAAATAGCCTAGAAAATGTTTTCATGAGAGAAAGAAATATAAACAAAAATGGCCCAGAAGCAAGGATAAACTTCTGCCTCTATGGTGGAAGTTAGAGAAAGTTGAAGCAATGTTTTCTAGAAAACAAAACTTTGGCCGACTGATGAGGCTCAGTTGGTTGGGCATCATACCGGGCACCAGGAGGTCGCTGGTTCAATTCCAGTCAAGGCTCATGCCTGGGTTGTGGGCTTATTCCCTAGGGCAGGGTGCCCAGAAGGCAGCTGTTTGAGGTTTCTCTCTCATCAGTGTTTCTATCTCTCTCACGCTCCCTTCCTCTCTCTGAAATCAATAAAAACATATTTTTTT